>DWBH01000537.1:0-11956 GCA_018230765.1 Ernsta delagoae
CAATTAGGGGTATGAAAAATAGATAGTAGCCGATTCACCTTCACACCTACTGAATATGCATATAAAATTTCATAAAAATCGGTCAAGCCGTTTTTCAGGAGTATGGTTACTAAAACTGTGACACGTGAATTTTATATACCTATAAGATACTAATCCATAATAAATAAAAATGTAGAAAATTGAACATTTCAATATATACAACACTACAAAACAATAAAATGAATGTCATTAAAAATATATTACTGATTTAATTTATTTATTTCTTGATTTTCGATATTTATATGAACACCCGCTTAAGTTGCAATTTTTGCATACATTTTCACAGCAAACCATAACTCAATTAGGCTTTATTTAGACGAAAAATGTTGCATGAAGTAACTGTTTTTGTAACAAAAGTATAATACTAGCTGTATTAGTATAAGCTAATTGAGAGCCGATCCCTTGTTGAAGGACATTTATTTACTTTCGAAGCTTTATTGGTTTTACGTCAGTAGATTGAGCAGAAAACCGTGACATTTAAAAGGAAGCGACCCCCCAAAAAGGCGTGGGTCGTACAAATATTTTTATAATTACATTTAACATACTAGCTTCTACAGTACAAACTAAATACTGTCACCATACTCTCCACGACGTATTATTGGATAAGAGCCTAAGTCTCCAGAGGCTAGAGTTATAATGAGCTATTCCCACAAGTTGAGACTCTCGTGTTCCGGCATTGTTTTATTTGCTGCTCGTAGTTGGAAGTGAACACTACAACGACAAAGCTCTTGAAGACCATAAAGACCAAAGAGGATAATGACTTCTGTTAAGCACATTATGAATTGTGAACGTTATGTATGACTTTTGATTTTGTTCAAGAACTTAACCTCACTATTAGATTTATTATTTCGGTGAAAAATTCAGTTATGAAAGAAAGAAACCAATATTTAAGCCCTCACTAGATACACTATGAATTAAATTTAAAAATTCGAAAATAAAATGACAAATGTAGGAACGTCAAATGTGCTGTGAATTTGTGAGATCGCTTACAAATTCTTTTGATATTTAATTTCATTATTGACTAGCTTATACCCGACTGTCTCTAGAGTATATTATAATGTGATGTGGCATTAAAAAAACATGTGAAAGCTTTTATATTTGACAGGAACACATCAATTTCTAAATAAATAAAAACGCCTGTCTCAAGGGTAAATCCTCTAACGGACAAACGGACAAAACCCTTATCAACTAAGAGCTAAGTATCTGTTCGACTGAGAAAAATGCCGCAATAATAACCGAACTAACATTTCACTCTAGAAATGTTTCCTTGTGTACTCATTGATATACATAGATGCCTTTAGATACAAATATGGATATAGATTTGTATAAAGATATAGGTGTGGATTAAAATAATAACTATAATATTTCGTAGATTGTTTAAAAATCTCGGAAAAAAATATTTTCGACATAATTATATACAAAGGAGCATACTTGTTATTATTACATGTTAAAGAAGAATTATATCGTATTGACTTAGACAGTTAACAGTGATTTTAAAAAAACCATAGATATTAGAAATGGGAGAAGCGTTGACCGAAATAAATTTTTCAATATCAAAATTATTGGGGATATCAAACTTTTTGTGATACGTAACTTAAAGATATACCAAGAGAAAAGAAACTGCGAACTAATTACTGCTATTAGCAATGTGCAAATGAAACGGTATAAAACAAAACAAACTTCAAGTAGCACGAATGAATATAACAAAGCTTAACTCTAGACTTCTAACATCGACTTCCCTGGAGCATTGAAGTTATAACGAGCTATTTCCACAAGTTGTCGCCGCGGTTCCGTACCACTTTTCATTATTTGCTGTTCACAGTTTTAATAAGAGGGTATGTTTTATAACTTTCTAATTCTAAATATAGGTACGTATATATATTATACGGTCGTAATATTGTTTTTGAACTCAAGATAATAGTAACGTAACCAACCTCTATCTTCTAAATTAAATTCGGTATATTCTCTAATAGTTACGACTTTTGTAATGTGGTCATCATGCCGATTAAAGGGATTTGAGTTTAAATCCCAGTGTCGTATGTGCTTAATGGATTAAAATAACTTTTTCATTCTGCTGGTAAGGGTTAGTTTGTCGTTGCAAAGATTATTATTATTAGTACTAACAAAACAAATAATTCTAGTTGTGATTTTGAATACGAAAACGTATGTATCTTCATTAACTTTCTAGAACAAGAGTTGGTCAATATTTTAAAAATAACCTTTCAATTTGAAACTTGCAGTTTTCAGTCAACCGCAGGTCTGCCAATTTTCGAACTTTTATTTCACAGTTGCTTTCAAAGGATCGCTTTTGAACTGCCTAGGGGCAATATAACATTTGATTCTTTGTAGGCTCCACCATGGTTTTTTGCTATTTATTCATAGCCATGCTTGAAAATAGTTCCCATTACTTCTGTAGTTACATTTTTGTGATAACAAAATGTACTTTTACAGTAATAATAAAATTATTCCGTTGATGACGCCAAAAAGGCGTCAAAATCGTTAAAAGAATTTTTCTAAAATGGAATATCGGTCCGATCAAAAATATAGTGTTGCCAACAAAATCCACCGGGATTGTGACTAAGCCGTGCAAAACTACATAAACTGAAAATTTTAATAAAGCTCTCACGTTTTCCTCCACACTTTAAACCGGCCAAATAGTATCAGGGGCGCAAACAAACGAAGGCACACAATTCTCAGATTGTGTTCAAACACGAAGACGCACGGCTGTTCACGCCAAACAAATTCAGTATTCCGTACACAAGAAGGAGAATACAATAATTCGAACGTGTCCACACGATTTGTCGCACTGCAGTCGCCTCGGCTCCACAAGATTTTTCAATATTCCAAGTCGTAGTCGAGTTTCGTTTGCCTTTTATTTTTGAACTGGTCACTTCCTTCTCCGACTTGGCATTGAAGAATGTTCCTGCCGTAACTGTAACTTACTTTATTAATCCCATCTGCCCGTTTTTGTTCTCGGTTCTTTTGCTTTCACTGCTTTTACAATCTTTTCGCATTGAAGGAGACAAAAAGAATAAAACATCTTTATTCCAAAGATTTTTTAATATGAACGAACATTCTTCACGTTTAATACACCGTTAGAATAATAGGGTCGGAATAACCGAGGTGAGAAATGACTTACGACCAACAGTTATTAGTTTTCATGGAGCAAAGAAAGGCGGAGGTAAATGGAATAGTAAATTGGAAGCAGTAAGAACAGTAGTTGGATATAAATTTAAGACTCGAACCAATTTTGCGGAAGCTAATCGACCGTAGTAACGGAACTAAATGGCAATTTTTCTTTTACAGTGGATTCTCAGTAGTGGCGCCTGAGGTAGCTGTGCCGGGGAAGACCACGGCTGTCCTTGTCACTCTCCATGGGAGGGCTGGAGACGAAACACTTGAACCCCTGAACGTCACAGTCAGATTGGAAACTCAAGATGCGGACAACGACGTGAAGTTGTTGACAACGGCCAGTCAAATGATAACAGGTATGAACCATTACTTTTTTCGTTTCTGTTACATATATTATATTTAATCAATCAAGTTTTTAATCAGTCGTAAATTCAAATTCGTAAGTTACTCAGGAATACATCATTTTTAATACAGTGTCAGATATTGTTTCTTTGTGGTTGTTATATACCTTTATGAACCATAAATGAAAATAAATTAATCAAATGAAAAAGAACGAAAAATATTCACCCAAATAAATTTTCGACAGAAACAACCAGGATCAAAAATTTAGGCTTCAAAAAATGATTTTTCAGTTTTGCATAGATTGGATAGAATAATTGATTTATAGATCACTTTCAATACAATTTATTGGATGCGGCTTTTCAATTTGTTAATTTTTTATAAGCTCGTTCGTGGAATAGGATTTTTATGGATGAAAGGCTATGTTAGGCTATGTTATTTACACCAATTTTTTCTAACATAATACCTACACGTTGCCCGTTTACTTAATGCTTATCAGTATCATCATTATCAATCTATTCTATTGCATAAGGATCCATTATCATCTAAAATATTTATTTTCTAACCAAGATTTTCTTTAAAAAAAGTTGTTCCATTTCAACGTACTTTGAGTATTTTGTTTGCATAGCTACTAAATATTTATCATATTCGAAGATTTTTATCTCACATTTTCTAAAAGTAAATAGTGCTCACGTATTTTCTGAGTTTGCTCTGCACATAACTTATTGAAGATTTTCCAAGTTGTCATAAAGCTTGAACAACAGATAAGAACATTTCAGGTTTTGCAAAGCAGTAAATTTTAAAGCATATGCATGCAGTCTCTGTTTCTATATTCAAGTAGTTTTCGACTTTGATGGCTAGTAAAAATATGACTAGTTTTAGTAAAGTTATATATACGAAGTAATAAAATATAACAACTTTCATAGTATTTTTAACTTTAGTATGGTTTACTGCATTTGTTAATTGTTACTAGTTATATAAACTTATATTGGCTCTTTATTGCTTAAATTGTACAAAATAGACGTTGGAGGAATAAAAGATGAAATACGTATCAACTTCTTATGATACCAGTAATACCAGTATCTCTAAGAATCATAAAAGCATTTCGTGTAGTCTCGAAAACTTCGACCATTTCTGTTTCGCTTCGGTTGGCAGCACTTAAATTGTATCCAGTTTCTGTAATATTTTAGTAAACTAATTCACTGGATTATTTATTTCTTAAAAAGTAGGTGAATTATTCGTTTCAAAATTAGCTTAATTAATGATTAGGAGTGCCGCATAAAAATACTTACCATTCACCAGACTTTCGAATTAGGTTAAGTGATGTTTTTTCTATTAAGCTTATAAGAAAAAAATTATCTGGGTCGCCCTAATTTAAGAAGTGAGAGCTTTTATGCCCACGCAAAAGACGATTAAATAAATTAACAAGATAAGCTTTCACTTATAATGAGATTCGGGGCCAGATTAAATTATTCCTTCACGTCTGCCCATCATCTTCAACAGAAATTGCATTATGATCCCTGTTAACTCAATTTTTTTGTTTGTTCAGAAACACGCTCCAGGCTGAGCTATCCGACTACTGATTAGTGCGGTCTAAAGTTAGGCAGGGTGTAGGAGCTAATGTAGTTTATTATTGTTTAAATTTATTTATTAAACCTGCCTCTCTTTTGAGTCTGTTTTAAATTCCCCTTGTTGGTTGGCGCCACGTACAGTTTTTCTTTTTCTCTTCTTATAATTATGATATTCTTTTCTGCTTTATGATATCCGTTAATTAGACATTTTAAAAATGATATTTAGTAATCTTGTGGCAGTTATAGCACAGCTGATGAGGGTTAAAATGTTTTGATGACATCTGATTCTCATTCTTAACATCTGTTTTTGTTACGTAAGGAAAAACTTTATCTATAAAACATAGACTCCAATGTGCTCGTGATAAATTAATTTTCCTTCACATTATGTTTGTTCATTTACTCAATGGCTTGAAACCGGAAGAGATGCTATCTTCACATTAAAGGAATCACCGTCGGGCTCAGTAAATCAGTGTTAATAGCTCGAAGCGATAGGCGATCCCTTTCAAAGGCTCGATTCATGGAGAGATGGAATGAATCATGATTGTCGGGCCGATAGTGGATTGATACCGATGGACATTTTCGGAGTTGAAATTCTTGAACGTGTATTTACCATGACACCCAATATTTATTTGAGATACAAACTACGTTAATTGCCTATACGATAAGTAAAAACTCCTTTTTTATTTCTAAGGTTAATGATTCACTTATTGTTTTATAATTAATAACCAGTGAAAAATCCGAAAGACGTTATTTGAATAACTTAGCCTAACCTAGAGGTGTGATTATTCTTCAGCAAATTCGACCGATGAGTGTTCTATTCCGTTTTTGTTCAGTAGTTTAATACATAGGTATTATATTATTTACCTACTTGTTTTTAGTTAATTAAACGTTCTTTATTTTTCAACGTTCACATTACGCTTTTCTTTTGCTAGAAAATCTGGCTTCCTATTGCATATTATTAAACGTTTATGCAGATTCAGAAATCCGTATAATTTTTCAAAGTATTTTCATTCCCCAACATCGACGTAAGTCACAAAAATACGTTTACCAGCTGGAGTGAAATTACGACAAATCAAATTCATCGTGAAGCGAGGTGCTAATGGTCGAAAACGATTGCTAATTCCATCTGAAGAAATCCGATTTGCTTCCTCTGCAGCCGAATGTAACGAACCGTTCGCGTTCGTCTGATGCGCGCCTACACAGATGGAATGGAAGACGTTTTATCTCACGATGGCCTGTGCCGTGGTCTTTATAGTTAGGTGCGTAAGAACCAATGTTGACTGATAGAGCTGTCAGGAATGGAAAGTGGGTTGAATTAGATGGTGTTAAAGGATTTTGTTGTAGGCGAACGTCTTATTTACCAAAGTGGTTGTTATGTTGAGACTGTTTTTCGTGTAAACGTTAATGGAAAAATATTAATAAATAATTATGTGTAATTGTATTGTTGTTATAAAAATGTTGTTATAGAAATGGAAATCTATTTTAATACCAATATAAAATCAGAATCTTTTTTCATTTTACCAGCAACACTACTAGTTGTATGATTATTATTAATTTAGCAAAATTGTAGTCGTGGATTACTTCGAAACAGTTACGAATTTATAGGTCGGAATAGTAACATAGTTAGGAAACCGTTTGCCATAACAGTAAAAAGTATTCTTTGTAAGAAATGGCTCAAGAAATGTTGCTTTGTAAATATTTCCCCATCAGAACCTCTATAAAGAGGCGGTTGAAAGAGTATAACCTTCTCGTCCAATCCAATGGCTTCCCTTGAAGAAAAATAAGTGCCTTTGAATGTGCTTGATTGTGCGTCCGGACAAAGCCATCTCAGATTCCTATGCAAAAGAGCCCCGAACAAAATATTACATCGAACGAACTCCACTGCTTTGTGTTCATGGAAATTTTCTGCCGTCCCGAGCGTCGTTTAGACTTTATGATGATCCTAATAAACTCTGGCCTTCAATAATGACTTCGAATTTCCATTTACCTTGCCTGTTCTTACGTTCATACTTTTGTACGATGCAAATTAAATCTTGTGAGCGATTTCACATGTAAAAGTGGTAATTTGGTGGGTGACCGCTAGTGGCAGATTCCACTATCGTATTCCTGCTTTGGGAGATACGTTTCAGCTGCTATTGGTAAATAATAACCCATAGAAAACCAGAACCAAAATCCTTATTGAAATTGAGTCCTTTTTGAATTAAAAAAAAAACTTCTTATTTTCTCTCTGGACGTAATGATGGCACTTTTCTTAATAAAATTAAATTATGAAGAAATATTAAGTAATTTTCGTAAAATTTCAGATGAACATCGGACAACTTTGCGAGTTAGAGGCCTTTTCACTTTTCAAATTTTTCATATCCGTCCCAAAGAAGTTGAGATGGGAAATAAAATTTTTGCTTTTCTTTCATGGCTCCTTTGTCCTCAAGTTACGAAACGATCTTTTTATGTAGCAGGGCTTTTTAACTTATAGCTTTTGATATATTGAATACACAGATTTTTATACTGAAGACTCGTTTTTTACTATAAAATATCAATATAATTTGATTACACAGAAAGTAATAGATTCGAGAATAGTTACCAATAGTTGAAAGACGTCGCGAATCAAAAGAAAAAAATTTGGAAAATTGTCTTTGAACTTACTTTATTCCAACTGTACTCATAACAAACATCTATATGCTCAGATATTCTGTTTATTATTAGTATTATAATTGCCTAGTTTTCAATACTTCTTACTAAAATACTTTTTTTTTAATCATAATTAATATCTTTTTAACATAGTATGAAACAGATGACGACGACCAAAACAAACGTTTCTATTTCGTGATATTTTTATATTCTGTATATGATTTTTCGGGACATTCTTGATATTTTCAATTTTTGCCACGACTGGCACATGCTATGTATTTATCGCTACTTGGCACTTGGCACCGATGTAGTCTTACTGAGCAGAATTTCTCATTTTGCGAAATGGCCTGACTCCAAAGTCAATACCTTTGGAAGTGCAAAATTTTATTCCACTTCGCTTTCAGTAAAATTGTGGCTATGTAGAGTGTGTGTGAATAAAGTTGAAAATTACATACTGTTTGAAATATCTAAAAGCATTGCAGAAATAATGTTATCAAAATACAACGAGATAGTTTTTTATTATGACGATTCAAAATTAAATGACCGGAGTTACTAAAAAGTTAAAACAGAATCTGTAGGTATCTACCTACTATTCTAAATATTATAGATATAGAACTATCACAAATAAAAGGTTTCATACAGGGAATTCTATAAGGGGTTTCACTTTTCCCTTCAAGACTTGAAACCCTAAAAAGACTTAGCGAAACATTAACAATTGCCGAAATATGAGTTGTTGGAGTTATTGTTGGAAAGTGTTCCATGTGAATAATATGTACAGTCAGTACTAAAATTAATGACGCAATATTGTATAGGTTTACCGACATATTATTTTCAAAGCAAATAAATTTCACGGTAAAGCTCTCAATGTAATAATTGTATCTCAAACAAAACTCAATGTGCCTATTTGAATTTCGCGGAATAGATTTGATGATCATTTTATTCATGTTTCATGGTTCCAAGTATAATTATTGTAGGTATTGTTCATTTTCCCAGTAGGCACCTATTGAACAGTACTAATACTAGTGTGAGCTTCTTTGTTGTTAACTTATTCAGCTAAACATTTGACTGCTATAATACCTACTGGTCCCTCATTTGTACGGTCCTGGATTCCTTTTCCGACAGGGTAGAAATCTAAATTTAGAATTTATATTAGGTACTTTTTTTACTGTTCATAATTTGAGTATTTGTAGAATACTAGCGTGTTAGTACTGTAGCATTAGCTGCAGACAATTTTGTTCATCTTAATTTTAAAAGGCGCCGACAGTTTTTTCCGCCGGCTTTTTTTATCTTGGTCAAGCCGATGAGTCGTTTCTTTAAAACTGACGTACCATGTGTACATGTGTACAATAAATCAATTTGAGTTTTGTCTTTTGAATCATGTTTTGTGTGTCCATAGTACCTAACCACGACAATGACACAGGGAATTCTAGTCTGGGGTTGTAAGAGTAGAGCGTTGTTGATTTTTAACCCCCGACGCAAAAACGACGGGGTGTTATAAGTTTGACGTGTCTGTGTGTGTGTTTAATTTCAATGCAGAAAATAATAATTTTTTACTTTTTCACTCAGGGACATTAGAGAGTAAAACTGATATAAAAAATACCACAAAACAAAAAGTAGGTAACCTAAGTCATATTACTTTAAATATTACCCTCTACAAGTACCATTACCTAGACTATTACTACCGTAGAGTGGAATGTCTTCAGAAGAAATAGTCTATTGATTGTTTCGTATAGAACCCGCATTCCTAACAGCCAATTTGCCGGTTCAATGTATTGCAAAACAGCTATCGTAAGGCCAAGACTGCACATGTAGGTACAAGGATCGGAGCGGTTGGAATTCGTCCAATGCACTTCATTTTAAGTAGGTATGTTTTCGGCTCATTAGATATTAATGGCTTTTTGGTGGTATTCACGGCTCTTATGTTTGCATATTTGGCATTAATTGATACTTGAAGTTTAAGTAGAAGTTCCACTAATATTCCGGTATGTTGATTAAAAGTACCTTAATGCACGATATTAGGTTTCCAAAGTCAAATATATTTCACGATCCAACTAGATTTATACTAAGTTTTTATTTATATTATTGTTGTTTAACCTTTACCTGTCTTATCGCAATATTAAACATATTAAACAAAATTAACAAAAATGTACTTAGTCACTACCATTTTAACTTATTATGGCTCTGTCTCTTATATAGGTACGTTCTTTTTTTAAATTCCTATTCCGTATACCTACCTACCTAAGGAAAGCGACTTGTAAAAATTGAACTAAAAAATAATGTAGGTACGTTAAGATATACTAAGAATAATATATGTATATAATTATGTTAAGACTAGGTAGGTATACAGAAGACATCAATGTTTAAAATCAACTGCTTGTGCTTCGTATGCAGCGTCCTCGCCTCTACTGCATTGTTAATATAATTTATGTAATAAGCGCTCCAGAACTTCATATAAAATGCACATACGGGAACATACTTAAATATCGCGTCCGCTGTTTTAGTGAAAAGAGTTTCGCCTCGTCCCATCTCTCTGTTTTCATTAAGAAATTCTGTCGTGACTACGTAAAACATCTTTTTGTGTGTCATCTACCTTTTTGTATTCCTTTTTCATGTCCCCTTGGTGGATAGTTACGTGTTTTTCCTCATAAATGTGGGAGACTATAGTATTCCAATATATAGGTATGGGTAATGTTGCGAGTATGGACGGAAGCATAGGCATAATACCATTTAAATTGCTCTAAAGATTTAGTAGGTAGTTCTTGTCAATAATTTATATTATAAAAATATTTACGCTATACAATATAACATTGTAGTATTAGGTATGACCTTTGCTTAGCATGTCGAAGTTAAAATCAAAGTAAATTATTTTTTATTCATTATAATAATAAGCTGTTCTTATATTAGACATCTACGCCAAACATACTTAGTAATAAATCGGTTTAGCGGCATCGGCCCTTTCTGGCTAAAGATAGACCGAGAGAAAAAAGCCGCCGTAAAAAACTCACAGCTCTACTTTAAAATCAAGTGTATATTTACTGTTTGCTCTCATTTGATGATAGTCAGAAGGTTATTAACTTGCGTAGTTTTTCCGTTTTCCAGTTCTTTTGATATAGAAACCGAGCCACAGTGCAACGCGTTGATAAATTGTGTGATTAATCTACATGAACGTAATTCCCGCCCAAAGAAACGTCGGGAACTTACTACGCGCCATTTATTAAATGAGTACCTACAAGTGGTTCTGACTTCTGTTTTGACGTCTAAAGCATGTATTAATAAACGGAAGTTAAGATTAAGACTCTTGAGATAACTATATATCTTGAGTGCGCGTTTTAGATAAGACATTTTTCATCGAGAGCACTTGAGTGCATTTTGAGATACTCTTTTGCAAATTCCAATTTTTTCAAGAAAAAATGTTTCTCTGTTTTGAGGAAAAAAAAGAAGTGGTTGTACATTGTTTTTAACATGAAACATTGCAAAAAATAGTCAAAAAAATGTTTATATCAGCAACAAAAAACGTCAGAAATATCAGCCAATACGACGAACAGTAGTAGGGTAGGTAATAGTACCAGTTTATGTTAGGCCATTGTACATAATAATAATATTATACTCGTATTAGCCACCATAACACATTTTACTACTTATCACTTATTCTCTTTGATCCAAGTTGAGCATAATCCAACCAGAAACAAACCCGCAACGCAAAAACTAGCCCATTAACCAAAAGATACGGAAAATACCCACTAAAGCAAACTTTAGTTTCGTGTTTACACCTTACCTCGTGACGCCACAGAACCTGTTTTACCTTAGAATAATTAGAAAAGTATCCATCGCTGCCACAAGGTAGATTCAATTAAAACTTCCTCAAGGGAATTTAAAGGGTGGGTGTTCGCGTTCACAATTCACAAAAGCGAAGCGACGGTGACTTACTTGACTGACAAGGATTGAATGGATTAAAAATTTTGGAGGGTCGCGAAACGGGGCAGGTTACATTAATTCATGACCTCCTTGTAAAATTTAATTACACTGTGTTAAGTTTAATTTGACGCAATTATTTGAACAATAACAGGAAGGTGAAACAAAACATAGCAATATTTCGCAAAATTATTTTTATGTCCAAAAAATTCTCCAGAATATTTTTGATCATAATTTTTGATGAAGTGATTATAATTTACGATCTATTTGAAAGTAGGAGGATAAAATATACTCATATAATATAATAATTTATTACTCCAGCTGTTTTATCGTTA
>DWBH01000538.1:0-11944 GCA_018230765.1 Ernsta delagoae
TGTACTTGTGCGCGTTCGTACCCGACAGTACGAACGATTCCGCCACCTCCGCTTCTTCCTCTAAATCCATCAACTCGGACACCAACTGACTTTCTAGACTCTTTCGTGGCACTGATATTATAGACTCGAAGGGTCTGAGAAAAGTTGAGTTTTTCTTAATTTTAATAATAATATGGAGATTAGATTTAACCTTTGTACATAACGCTGTCTATGCTTACTGAATTTGGGACTGTGGCTCTTCAAAGCTAACTCCTGTGGACACTTCCTCCCAAGGCCTAAAGAGATCCGCATCGTTTTCCATTTCAATACTACGAAGGGCTTCAATCTGCTGCAGCTCCGGCCAGTTCTCCCTTTGCGTTGGCAGCACCGCATAGTTTTCCACCTTTACCAAGAATTTACTTAATTCTTATGTGCTACTAAACTAAACAAATGTTTAAAGTTTTCGGATTTTGATAGTAGCAAATATGTACCTGAAAAAGCTTTTACTGATTTCATCCGTAACTTTGTTTTATATACCTGGTAGTGGCTGAAGATTGCAAAGAGCTTAGTGCGCGGCGTCAGCATTGTGTCCCAGCAGTGCTTGCGGATCCACTCCGTCACCTCGTCTTGTGCCTTTATCCGCGCTTCCGTTTGTAACCGGATCTCTTCACGTTCTTTCTCCGCCTTTAAAAAATTAATATAGTATACCAAACTATCAGGCATGTATCAAAAATTTGCTAACATACCTACATATTTCTAAATAACTTAAGCATCACTCCGAACTGGTAAGATTTTCCGCTGTATCTCTACTATATGTATGTTATATAAACGTACAAGAAAGAGTTGGGTTGTCAAAATAAGGTTATACCTTCCAATCGTTATTTTATTCAACGCACGATTAAGCAATTTTGGCTTCACCTGCTTGTTCCTCTCCTTCTTATGTTCTAAGTGCAGGTTGAACTCCGCCAGCGAGAGTTGATGCAGCGGCGGCGCGGCGATGTTCTCCTCCAGCAGCTTCACAAGCCTCGCCCGCACCGCCTCGAAACACTTCACCACTTCCTCCCGCTGCTTCTTGTAGTCCATCGCCTCCTCGCGCACTTTCTTCTCCTCTTGCTGTTCCAGGTAGTTTTCTACACGAGATTTCAGTTATAATACAGGTATCTTTGAAATACTTCCGAAGAGTTTCGCTTATATTCAATTAGCATTAAAAAATTTTTCAGGCTCTTTAAAAATTTTTATTACAACTTATTAATTCTAATCACAAAGCTATGCTATATTTCAAAAATTTATTAAGACACAATTTCTCAGGGACATTGTGGTAGTGATTGACTTGAAGATAAAAGAGAAAGACATCAGACACCAACTATCGGTAGAGCTGATGATGGTGATCACGTTGGTGGCGTGTTCGAATATGTCTGGATCGGGTGGGGCGTGTCGCGGCTCCGAGGGCAACTCCTCATCAGCAGTATACAACGCGTGCAGCGCCACCGACCCGTTGCCCCCAAGGTGCACCAGGTACCGGTTGTTCTTGTCGATCACAGCTTGACGCACGCCACTTTCGTAACGATGTGACACGATCAACTTCAGCTCTGATGGCAAAGTTATATTTTAGTTATTGTAAGGTTAACTTGACTGTTACGTTACATTGAACTTGTATTGTTCTTACCTGTATGAAAAACGTATCGAGAGTGCGGGAAAATGTGACTTGCAACTATCTACTCTTGTGTTATTGTAATGATTAAATTTGAGTTGAAGATTGAAATCTTACCGTAATCCTCGGGAGCATCAGGCTGCCGCAAAATAACAGTGCCATCGTAACTGAAGGTAAGAAGCGCGTTCGTGTTGAAGTAAGCATTGTACTGCTTTAGGTCGTGGCCAGTTTCGAACATTGGACCCATCTTCACGGATACTGTGACGCCTTTCTAAGATGGTAAATAAGAATTTGAATTTATTTTTTAAAGGAAGATAAGTAAGGGTGCTAATTGCCATTCACATAGGGAATTTAGTGGGTACAGGTAATTAGAAATAAACGCCAGATAAGGAATGTCTCTTACATCTCCGGCCAAGTTGATCACATGTAGCTGGCTGGAGAGATGCGGTACAGCGAGGCCGGTATCCTTGTTCCGGAGCGGTAGAAGCCGCGTGTACGGACCAGCCATCTTCCCCGCGAATTTGTTGTCTTTTCCGGTATCCGCGTTCATACAGATTATGCGCTCGCCTTTGGCATAAGAGATTAAGTTACGTATGAGATTAAGACATTAGGTTGCCTGTTAAATTCTTTATGTCACACGTCAAATGAAAAACCAACCCATTGAATACTTGTCGGAGAAAAGCACCAGACTGAAGACGCGCATTGCTTCACCAACTTTCATGAGGAAACAATCTGCCAGTCCCCTTCCAAGCTCCGCGTATCTAACTAACGACAGCTTATAATCCTGGGAAAGCTGCAAAGAATCATAATTTACATTATTATAAATCAAGTGAACTTGCGTAGGTACCAGTTGTGAACATTTTATCAAATCCCAAAAAATCTACGAAGAAAGTTGAAAAAATCACCTTTAAAATAAATATATGACCAGCAGACATAGCCCCAGCAACAAGTTCTCGCCCAGTTGGCGAGAATACAACATGAGATACTATTTGATGAGTCAAACACATGTTGCCCACTTTCGTCAACTCCAAGTTATCATTGAAAGTGTATAAAGCCATCCCATAATTCTTTCCCACTTCACCGAATATGACCAGAAGTGGATCCACTGGGCTGGCTTGAAAAGAAATATCGTGGCCTTCGATAAATTTCATCAGGACCTGTAAGGGTACCAGTAAGTATATCATGTTCAATCAGTAGGCTCATCATAATACCTATATCTGCTTTGGAATAGAATATCGCAATCTTAGAAACTGACCAGCTTAGATGTGAAAACTTCGTAAACACAAAGAACACCATTGTTATTGATAGTGGCCAAATGCGTGTAATCTGGTGCAATTAGTTGAATTTTGATAATATTCCTGGAACACGAAAAATATATAGGTAGCTACAAGCTACAATGTAAATCACAGAGAATTTGTCAAGATGCTGCTGTTGTTGGGTCACAAAAATTAAAAATACGATATCTTCATACCGCTTGTCGAATTTGTAAAGTGAGTAGACCGTGTTTACCTTTGCTTAAACGTAAATAATGTAACGTCAATCTTGTCTTCGGACTCTCCGGTGACCTTATAAACAAAACCGTTGGCGGTCCACATGGCAGCTTCATCAGACATCGCGTTTGCTACCAATTGCACCACCTCATCTTGGGGCAAGTGCTTCCAAACTACTTGCCAGTTACTCTCATTCTTCTTCAGGGACTGGGTAGATTGTTATATTGTAGAATTGAAAAAAATCAGATAAATGGTAAGTAAATACAAAAAAGTTAAGAGAGCAAAATACCTACCTATATTTACGTTACAAAACTAAAATATGAAATTAGCACTGAATATGTATTTTTGGTATATAATAATAATAATTATTCGTAGATATTACGAATGATCCGTGGGTTACTAAAAACTTACTCTAAGACATCGATCGGGTCCGTATACAAGCAGGCCGTGGTGGAAAGAGCATATTAAAGGTTTTAAGGAGCCTTTTAGATCTTCCGACCATTCTAAATGAGTGACCATGCCAATACCATCGGACACGAGCTAAAAAAAAAGTTGAGCGCTACTAAAAGGATCTTCATAATTATGCCAAACATCTTTAAACACTAAAACGCAAAAGAAAAGCAATAAAAACCTACGCTGTACAAATTTGCCTTTGCGTCAATTGCATACAACTGGCCTTCCAGGCTCCAACATATGCCTACGAGAGATGGATCTGAAACATCCCAGCCCTTTACTTCTTCTTTAACCCTCTTCATCATAAGACATCGCTTGTAACACTGCGCCACCTCCCATACAATCAGACCCTCCCCCCAGCACTGGCATAGCAGCATGTGCGACCGACTTGCCCTGAACAAAAAACCAGAGGTAGGTATTGCTTTTGAAGAATAGATACCCCAATTCTTTAAGAAGTCGCAAATAACGATAGCGCTTCAGAAATTCAACTTTGACTCACATATATATCTGATTGCGCCTGACCACGCCGGTTGGTATCGAAAGTAGCCTTTGGTGAGTTCGCCAGCTCCATACTGAGATAAGATAGTCAGGGAATCCGCTGAAGCCCGCAATCAAATCGCACTCCATCATGCACAATCCTTTGTAGCGGTTAACATCCTTATCTAAAGTTATCAACGTAAAAAAAAACAAGGGAAAACTCATTTTAATGAAGTGGCGTACTATTTCGATTTCACCTATCTTCTTTAGAGATCGCCATAATTCGAAAATATTCTATGAGGAAGCTAATCTACCTAAATTAACGTTTCCAAAAAAATACAATTTTTAAAACACTATAATAAATTAATAATTTATTTGAAGTACCTACCAACTATTAACTGTACCTACCTACTGTATAGTTCTTTGTGACCACTTTGAGACCTAATCCTATTTACCTCTTAGTTCCGCTAAAATATTGAACGTAGGGTAGTTCACAATGAAAATTCGAGCATTTTTCGTCTTCTCAGTAAACGCAAATAAATGAGATCTATGACCTGTAAACATGGTAAGATAAACAGATATGGAATTAAATTGATGTTTTAATAATTTCACACTTAAATAAAAGACAAACAGGCTAACAGTGAAAAAGTTGAAATTACGCGACCTAGTTACGTGATAACTTCTTTTTAATAACAAAAAATCATTATTTTATTGACCTGCAAGTACATCTACGCCATCCCCTTTCTTTTCGTCATTAGCAACATAAACAATTTCAGTGTTTGTTTTGAAATTGAAAAATATTATGTAAATATCGTGAGCGACTGCTAGCACCTCTTTCCCGACGAAGGTCATGCAGTCTAATCTTTGTGGTATAGCCCATCTGAAAAACCAGCAGTTTTTGATTAGATACGTAATATACCTAGGTATATCTTTTTTTTTAAGTGGATGTGGAGACGACTAGACCGCAGGTAAGTAATTTTGTAAGTACAATTATTAATATAAAACATTAACCCTAGGACTGCACGGAGTGCACTTTCCGGAGCAGTTTTGCTCGACAGCATTATAATCAACTATGAAACATTGTTCGTATGGTGAAAGTGGGTACCTAGCTAATATATTTAGGTAGGTAGGTAGGTACATGCTGTAATTTAGGTAGGTAAGAAAGGTAAGAACCTGACTGTAGTTTGAATTCCAGAACTGGACTCTTCTTGATCAATATCTGCTAATATGTCAGGGACGTGATCTGCCATGCCTAGATTTGTTACACCAACAAAGAACAATACAATGCCCTACTGGCGTTAATACTAATTAATAGTTATCTACACTTATAACAGAAAAAAGTCTGAATCGGATTTCATTGTAAGTAAAGTAAGTAAGTAGTCAAAGCAAACATCGGTATGTCTACCGTGCGATACGGTTGTTTCTTAGCAACATTCGTTAATCCTGCTTGGGGCCTGACAATAATTAAACAAGTAAAGTACCCGTCCATTGTCAGTTCAACTATCGTATTTATTATGTCTTATTATGAACCTATTTATTCTGTTTCTTTGCTTGTAAATCTTGTAATCGTTACGAGCGCCTTGTGGAATGCAATGCAATCACCCGGCGGCGGCGGTGGAGTTGATTATTTTATCTATGCTGTAGCAGTATGCTTACAGCAGTCTGTGGTTGTAATATTTTATAAAAAAAAAAATGTGTCTTTTTTTCATTGAACTATTGAACTGTCAAAACGAAATTGGGCAAGTGATTACATTGCATTGTATTGAATAGAAGAAGTATTAATTAAAAATGTGTGCGCTGCCCAAATCGGGATCCATTTCAGGTTCCTATTTAAAATGCGAAAAGACTCTGTGAAAGCCTCCATTCATCATGTAGGTGCAAAATGTAGTGTTGTGTTTGATGCAGTGAAGAAAGTGATACAATGAGTGTATTGTATTGTTATTTTGTTGGCGTTTCGTAGGGACAACACGACGTTCGAGGAGCCAGTGGCGGAGCGATGGAACTCCTCGTCGATCGACTTCGCGGAGATCACGATGGACCGCAACTTCGCGCTGCTGCTGGTGTCGCTCGCGTCCGCGATCCTCTGGGTGGTGTACATCACGTACTACAACAGCAGGCTCCTCGGCTACATACTCACTAGGCTCATCAACAAATTCTACTTCCAAGATGAGAACTTTAAGATTGGTAAGTGTGTTCATTCTAATGTCCTTTTTATCACATATTTCTTAGTAGACAAAGAAAAAAGTATGTAGGTTTGAAAGTCAATAAAACAGCTGATTGGGCTTAGTACTTATAACAAGAGAAATTCTTTTGGAATCTGTCATGTAAATATGAATATACAAGAATTACATTATTAATCATAATCTACACTAGGAAGAAACAAAACCAAAACAAGGCAGGATGATTCATAAAACAGTCAACATGTAGGTAGGTATATTGTAATTGGTTCTTACAGCTAATGCATGACCTTTTGATAAGCAAGAGTCAATGAGACATACTGATGCATGAAAAAAAATCTTGTTTAGATATTTGTCTCCATCACATAGCTACTTATATGTTATTCAACATTATTAGCAGTTAAAAAATTGTTTAGGTATTCATTAAAGTTTTAATCAAAATCCCAGAAAATTTGTATAAAATAAGTAAACACAAAATAGCAGAATTCTGTGAATCATAAAAAAATAATTACAAAAATATATTTGCTCATAATTTTTGTTGGTAATATGAGTTTTTTTGGGTTGGCCGGTTAAACTTAAAAATCCCTTATTATTATTTTGTTTGCCACATTTCATGTTGACTTAGGTATGTCCATTTCTGGTTTATTCCTCATTTAGTGTACTAAATAGAAGTATTAATTAGCTACAGACCGCATGTGGTGTACATTCTGCGGATTCTAATTAAATTAAGCAGTGCTAATTACAAAGGCTTCTCATTAAGAGAACATTGAATAAGCCTACTCAGAATGTTTATAGTTTGTTATTGTTGTTATATTTCATTATGATTCTAAACCATAATTTCTAAGTCTGTATGGTTTTTTATTTAGATGGATATCCATGTACATATATTCTGAATTTCAAGCAAATATATAAAAGTATTCACATCAAAAAATCTAAATTATGTACACAAATATTTTGCTTTGACCACTTAAAGCTTGTCAGTAGAAACCTAGCTGACTGATAAGATAAAACCGAAATCTGATTAGCTATAATATTATAATGACTGTCAAAAATAGTAGTACGTAGTACCTATGACTCTTGTTAGATAATCTTACTTTTCTCATCATTCAAGATATAACAGAGCGTTACTCATTTATAGAATTACTTATTAATCAGCATTATATCGATATAGATAAACTTGAGTGTATGTCTTTTAGGAAAATTGTTTTTTTGCATAATATAGTGTATGTATATTATAGTATGTACATACACTATGTACTGATGTCCTTATTTTAAGGATGGTATGAGATTAAGGAAGTCCATAGTTATAAATACTTTTGCCTCTTTGCCCTCTGAAGTTAACAGTTGTATTTATATAAATGCTAATGTTATATTCACGGCATAATGTTAGAAAACTTACCTAAAACATAAAATTAATATGTAGGTAGTGAATAAAAATATTTTTCTATATCCAGTAAAGATTGCAGTAAAACTTTTTAAAACCTACTGCTGAGCTAAAGTCTCTCACTCCACAATGAGGCAAGGCCTGGAACATACTCCACCATGCTGCTCCAGTGTGTCTTGAGATTTCATATAAAAGTATTTTATTTGATTCAGCTATTATTCAGTTCTGCCATTTGATTTTTCAAGGATGATCACATAATTATTTTTATGATAATTGTTATTTGCCCATTACTTATTCTAAGTGTAATTAAATTAACTAATTAGTTGCTGGTATCTTAAATTCATGTAAATAACAGTGGTGTTTCAAATAATTCCTTATATAAAATAAACAAAACTGGAGACTATACATAATCATAATTATTATGTTCTGTTTTACCACATGTTTAGTTTTTTAAACATTTTAACTTTTGTGTCATCAAAATATACAAAATATTTATGATTTGATTATCTATTTTCAGGGTCATTCACACTGAACGCCCTGTCTGGCAAGATCATGTTTCGTGATATAGTCTACATAAACTATGACTATACACTGCGCATACAGGATGGGTATCTGATTTTTAGATGGTGGCGCTCATATGTACCGAAGGATGTTTCTGAGGGTAAATATTTCTGTCCCCCTTATTGCCTTTCTACATAATTACAAAATATGCAATTTTTGTTAAGTAAAATCAAATGTAGTTGTTATTAAATAACATTGTGTTAATGTAATAACAATATATTTTTACAGATTTATCACACTCAGACACTCGTCTCTCCATCATGTTAAATGGCTTCGAATTGCATTTCTACAACAGATGCGATTTGTACAGTGAACTTGAAAAAACCTTTGGACTCGAGCCTTTTATTAAACAACAGAAAGATGATGATTCAGCCGACCGCGACAAGGCGATGAACGATGCCAATGAAAAGAGGAGAAGAGCACAGGATACTGTAAGGTCTGAAGCGGCGATGGCGAGAACTTGGCGTGATTTGATTCCAGTTATAAAAATAGATGTCTGCACCAGCAGAGTGGTATTTGGTAATCGTTTGGTTCCTACAACTCTGTCCGTAAGTGTAGAAGAGGCGCATTTAGTATACAGCACAAAACCGCCTGCCTCTAGCTTAGACCACCTTATGCACTTTGTGAAAGCTAAGGCAGAGAACTGTAAGGTGATGTTGGCGCCCAGTCCAAACTATACGTCAATGGTGGATGAGCCCCCGCGATATATGGGCGAAGGTTTTGTAGTCATGAGCTCTAACTACATCGAAGTTTATTTCTACATGGACGAACCAGGCCTTGTGCCTGAACAACCTGTTCTTCTCCAACTAGCGAATGGTGACATTGTGGAATCAGCGCCACCCATCTGGGGCGTTGATATAAAATGCGGCAAAGGAACTGACTTCAGCTACGGTCCTTGGGCAGATAGGCAAAGGGACCACTTATTCAAATTTTTCTTCCCACCGAATTATAAGAGTTTAGAAGTCACTCCACAGCCGAAACCTGGAGATAGAAGACAGATGCAATCTTTTGATATCAGGTTGTCGACACTTAACGAAGCTACGATAGATATTTTATTCACTAAAAATAAGGAAACAAATGCAGTACACATAAATATAGGAGCAGGTTCATATCTAGAAGTTACATTGCCCTGGATTGTGTTACAAGATGGATATACTACGAAAATAACAGGTCAGTTGTTACATTTAGAGGCAACAACGAGTCTTCAGTACAGGAGCTTGGCGGAAAGCGAAACACTTGAATATAATGTTAAATGTCACTATCCCCTTGTTTGGAATCATCATCAAAGCTGGCAACTCTCGTTGACGGGTTGCAAAGCTACAGCTCATTTTGTGTACACCCACATAGATTTTTTCCAGGACCTCACGAACGATTGGTCCAGTAAATCACGTCCGGATATACTTCACTTTGTTCCCTACACCTGGAAGATATCAATTCTTCTTAAGGAATGTGAAGTGGTCACAGTCAGCAATCAATATAATTGGATAGACTGTAGTTCTACCAATCAAGAAAATAATCATGTCGCCTTCTGCGGTGATCTTCTAGACGTGTCCTTTGATTTGCCGTTTGTCGATTTCTTGCCGGATGTCATACCCTTAAAAATTTGGGTGCAGGGCGAGGCAGTGGACATGAGCCTTTACTTGCCTGAAGTTAACACTTCCAGACTTCTTCTATTGTCTATCGACAAAAACATGAAACTCGTGCCATGCAGATTAAAAGCTTCAAAATGGCGAAGAAAATGCGTCAAAAGCCAAGGATGGGTAGATTGCTGGTCTGTCCCGATTGTAGCTCTGAGTGTCAGGTATAACTATCATCCCATTCCACCTTTGGGGCCAGAACCTCAAGCTGACATTACTACACCTGAAAAAGAAGAGATTCTTCTGTCTCCCATGAGAATACCACGAATACGTAAGCAGCCGCAAATCAACTGGCCAATGGATGGCAATAATTTCGATCGCACTTCACTACCTCCAGATAAAGTTAGCGTCGAGCTCGAAGTCGGACCTTCCATTCTTTTAGCTTACGGCACGATTATAACAAGCTTCATGAATCTACTCGAAAACATATTCGGCGAGGATCAGACATTTACGGATATGCAAAAAGCACCTAACATGGACACTTATTACTGGTCAGGTGAACATCCGGCAAAAATGAACGATAGAAGCAGCGTTAATCAACACACTGAAATAGCCATGGACGACTCCAGTGACTCGGGTAAGGACCCGTTCGATCCGCGCCGCTGCAGGCCGCTTGATGTCACTGTTTCAATCATAATACACGATATTCAGGCCCATCTAGTCAAAAACTGCAGCGAGAACGAACCGCCTTGTCCTATCGTATTAATAGAAAGATTTGGCTTCGAAATGGATAAAAGTTTCAGGGAAACAAAACTCCAGCTTCTTCTCAGTCCGTCGATCCTGATTTCATCGAACAGTACATCGCGGTCTAGTTCTAACGGGACTACAACACCCAGTGCACTGCAACAAGGCCATTTAATGCTGTCATCGTTCCAATTGCGAGGAAATGGCTTCTTCAGCGATACGAACCGATCAGTCGAGGAAGATACAGTGGAGTATGCTTGGATGATGGAGCTTCAGTTAGGCCAGTTGACGGGGCGTATGACTTTACCTCAACTGTATCAGGTGATTTCGTCGCTGGAAACTTTTCTATTGCTCATATGTGATAGTGAAAACGAGTTAGTGCCCCCTAATAACACCAAGCAGTGCCATCATGGTTTAAACAGTGTCATGTGTCCAGAAACAGACGTTATACTGAAGTATCGTTGTCCGTCTCCGAATGAGATCAAGTACCGGATGATACGTGTTGCAATAGATCTTATCGACATCTACATTGCCGACTCCAACACGACCTTGCAGTCGTGGATATCTCCTATAAGATTGAGCTTTTGCAATCTTCATGGATCTGGTTTTGGTACTGGCATAACAGGACTATTGCCTAACTTAAAGTTCGCTCTCTATACTCAGACAAATATGCAAACGAACACCCATCACCACTCCAACGGAAGTAATAGCAGCAGTCAAAATAAACAAACTGATAGTGACACGTGGGTCGGGGTGGGTTCCGTTTCTTTGGGACCTGTGCTAATAGAGGCGGCATCGTCTTTGCCACAAAGTCCGAAGAACCTTCATCTGGTACAACAGAAGTTTTTAAAACTCCATGACGATAAGTTCAAACGGCTTTGGTTTTTGTGGCCGAATGAGGTAAAAAATTCTCAGTGTGGATGCACTGGTGGATGCGCGTTTTTCGGCTCTAATAGAAATGGACCAAACTTTTTGAAACCAAGTCCTTCCGATCTACACGAGGGTATAAACATAGCAATGTTTAACGTAATTGAAACCTCACCAGGTGAATACGGCTACGGGCAGAGTTTACTTCTTCCAGGCAGTCTCGTGTTTCATACGCCTCCATACAACAGCCTCAATGTATGTTTGCAACCAACCAATGTGTCGACCCTTATCCCTTCGCCACTGCCACAAAATCTAAGCAAATCACCCCAGTCAGCTGAACGGCGGAGTTTAACTAGAAGGTTTTCGTATACAAGTGCAAGCAAGGGCAGCAACAATGTACTTGTCTCGAGTACCAAAAGCGACGTTCCATACGCTCGCTTGGTTGATTCTACTGTTCCATTAGGAACTTCCAAAATCGATAGCGATTCCAAACTCAATAAAACGGTCTTAAACATCCCACAGTTGGAGAGCAGCGTATCTGACTCCAAACTTGCTCTTAGTTGTGGAACGAAAGACAGCACTAA
>DWBH01000539.1:0-11942 GCA_018230765.1 Ernsta delagoae
AATTTTAAAGTTTCTAACATCGATTTTCCCACAGAACACTACACACACTCCTAGAGGAGTTATAGGTAGGTACCTAGTAGGTAAGATCTGGAACTTGAGAAATAACAATAATAGTGCTTTTTTACCCACAACCCATAAACTACACTTTATCTGGAGATCATTACCTAATAGTGAACAAATCGTCCCCTATACCTGTCGTCATTGCGACGCAACCCCTAAACATTAGCGAAAACAAAATAACATTTAAGTGACCCCTAAACTATACCAGGACTCACTTGAAATGTAGTGATTCGCTAAAAAACGGGCATTACTTACATCTTTTTTCTCCTTCTTTCTCCAGGGTAAAGGCGGTTACGAACACCAGTTCTTCAATGACCACCGTGGTCAGTTGGACGGTCAAGTCCACGGTACCAGAGTACTCGGTCCCTATGGTGACTCCTCGCATCTTGGAGGTGGACTCAAGTGGCATGACTCCAACGCTGCCGCTTCCCTGGACGTCAGCAAGATGATACATGGACCCAGCTCTGTAAGTTTCTAGAAGATTAGTGAGAAAATAGAGTAGGTATTTAGTTGTTCGTGGAGTTACAAAATTGGTTTGATATCAAGTTGTTAAAAGTAAAAGATCAGCTTTTAAAAACTGAGTACTGATGATAATTAAGGCTTATTATTATTTAAATTCAGTATTAATAATTTAAATTAATATTTTAATGCTGATTCGTAAATTTTTTTACGCCAACTACTTGACAAGCTTAATTCCGTGCCATGAGGGGGTAAAACATATCTCCTATAATGAACTCTCTCACTCTATTCCGTGTGTAAGGGCCTTTCCACGATCTTTAAGTTCTAAGAAAGCAACCTGTAATATTTCATGAGTAGGTACAAAAATGACAGACAGTCACTTTCACGGTGTATTTAGGGACTTGTAGCATGTGAAGCAGGCCCTTATTGTATGTATTTTTGACAGTTCCAAGCCGGAGCTGGTGGCCGTTGGCCAGTGGGGAAAAATGGTGACTTCTCCCTCCAGGGTACTTACGGCAAGGTCCAAGGAATGCGGCCGGAGTATGGAGGCATGGGCAACTTCAACTACCGCTGGTAGATGTTTGAGGATTAGCGGAATCATGTGCCATATACTGTATTATTATTGTACTGTTTGACTATTTTATTTATTTTCTTTTGTAAATAAATTTTTCGTTTCTTGGAATTCCTGATTTTATATTGTAACTTGTACCTATGTAGCTGACATAGATTAAAAATTGTATCTACTTATACTCTCGTGGGCAGGAGCGCAAAATTGCGAACTACACTTATTTACCTATGTAGGTACCTATAGTAGATACGCAGTTGCAATTTTATGAAGTTGCATAGATAGAATACGTCTGAACTTATTTTAAACTTACAACTCTGATTAATTACCGACTAACTTCTAGGGCCTTAACACCTTTTAAAAACCATTACAGTTTAATAACGTAAGTTTAATTCGTACCATGACCTCCATACAGCTCCGTATTGTAACATTTTTATTTCTATCTTGCAACAAAATGAATCTTATTTCAAAGATATCGTGGTACGAAATTTTAAAATAAGATTGAAATAATATTGATTCAGAAGGTGATAGAAAGGCCCGTTCGCGAAACACGACCGCGGGAAAGCACGTCTATACAACAATAGAGACAGCTCATACAATTTACTGCCGGCAAAGTTTTTTTGGTGAAGATATTAACTTAGTTAGTTGGGAGACGTCTTGTGAAAATGCCGCCGCCTCCAACTGAAAGCTATTAGCATGAGGCCGAATTAGATTGTCGAGCTAAGGGTACGGTGGTAGTGGAAAAACTAACTTTAGTTTCGTAATTGTAAACTTTTTTATATGCCTTACTGCTGCATAATATTTGACTATCTACCAAGATTGCTAAATTTGTAGGTACCAATACGTCAAAGGTTAGTTTAACACCCTGGTTTTTACAAATATTGTTATGTGACTTGTATTTACAGTTATTTTTATGTATTATGTCCCACTGCTGGGATCGAGTCTTTATTCAGCCTAGAGAACACTCTAGGGAGCTGCATTACTGTTTCACAAACCAAATTTATTTTGGTTTGATTCTTAACATAACTTAATAAAGGAAGTCAAAGTAAAATGGAAGTGTGAACTGTGAAGAAAGACTCATAGCAATTGTTTTTCCCAAATATCTTCAATGTACAGACAGGGCTCGGTTACAGATTTATCCATAAGATTTTTTCCTGTATCTTCTCCCAAGGGTTGGCCGACCGTTGATCGGCACAATGAATGTCTGAACAAGATGTCAAGATGCATGATAATAATATGAATGCACAATGAAGCGTATGTCTTATGTGTCTTTTAATAATTTCCTTGGCGCTTGAATTTAATACCGTAACATACTATAATCTATTTCCCTTCTCAACTTTGTGATTGCATAACATAATTCTGTAGTCAACTAACCCGCTAGCACTGACACCCAACACTCTGATTGATCAAACGACTTTCGACTGTTTACACTAGGTGTTAAAGTTGAAACTAGGTCATAGCTGTCCGAGGTCGATCAGCTGTAAATTAGAGTTACATCGCCTGTAGCAATTAAGATTGCATGTCAGTCCTCTAAATTTAGTTTAAGTTTGCCTCCAATTTATCGCTCCGTTTGTGCCTCCGATGGCCAATTTGTTTAAATAATTCCTCACATGAACATCAGCCTAAATGTGGCTTGAACAGCGCCCGTAGGTAACCAGTTCAAAAATGTAGATAAATAAAAGAAAAAAAGATTTTTATAAAAGAAAAGAAAAATAAGTAGCTGTAACACAAACTGACTTTGGTCGGACCTATATACGAAATTGGCTACCAAACAAGCCGTCAAATAAGCCATAGAACATTATTTGAAGATTGTGAGACATGTTCACAATGATAAAATTACTTAGATACTAAAATTACATATTACACACATATATATAATAAATTGTTTAATTATTTAAATAACGTAACGTTTGATGCGCACCAAACCCTGATCTACAATAACCTAATAAATACCTACATTAAAATCGTTTTAAGAACTATATTATGTACCTACTATAGCAAGTAGATATAGCAATGTAGATAGGTACTCTAATAGTTTCAAAATTGAAGAGAACTTAGCAATTTCCTATTAAGTTAGATACACTGTGTCAGGGGTCACTTGAAACTTTAACTAGAAAATTATTAGGTCAATGCAATAAGCGAAGTCTCGAGACGGTTCCTAATGTCAAAATTGGTTGAGACCGTGATTACTCTTCCTTACTGTTAGTTACTACTTATTGAAATAGATGAAGATGTCGGTAGATAGTTGTAACGAAAGTTTAATTATACCTATAATTATTATAGATACCTATAGATATAAATATACACCTAATATATACAAATCTCCTGTCTTGTTGTTTCAGTTACCTACAATGAACTCCTAAAATACTGAACCGATCTTGATTAAACTTTGCCCACTGTGTGCAGTTTGATCCAAGTTGAGAGGTAGGGTAGTTTATAATTCAATTTATAGTCCTATATTTAACAACTTTCACAAATACATAAAATCAACACGTAAAAAGATTGGACTGTCAATTGTTTGTGTTTTGAAATTCTGAGTCAATTGATATCTAATTCAAATTATTAAATCCACAAATGAATTATATATAATTATAATTATTAAGGTATATTATACAAATTAAACTGCAATACGCTGAGTGGATAAGTAACTGTCCAGTTAATTTGAGGTTGGTTCTATTAAATTCTTATTCTATTACGTGGTGGTCGTATCCTGCAATAGCTGCACCTGCAATTAAGGTGAGCTTGTCGACTGCGCTGTAGGGTGACGAGGGTTTACGTTAAAAATGGGATAAGTATTCTAAGTAGGTATTATTATTTTCGATACTTATATATTCGGACTTGACTTCAACAGTTTTTATCGTGCATTGCTCGACATGGTTTTTTTTGACACGAAGTAGATTAGAGGTTAGGAAGTCTCAGGCATGCAGACCCTCAGTTTTTTTCATTTAGCGTTTCAGCTACTGATATTTTATTGCTAAAAACATACAAACTTACGATATTGAAACCATTTTTTTAAATAAATTATGTTGGATATAGGTACCTACATCTCAAGAACTAGCGGTGTTTTCAAAAGCGGTATTAAAAAAGTATGAAAAACAAATTTTTAAAACATACAACATTTCATTATAATTGTTCCTATGGTAAGTCATTTATGGTTACTCTAATGGATCAGCTCTAAACTAGTTCTATAGTTTCGCTTCCTGATATTAAATAAGTATTAATCAATTTTTAATTTCCTCAGTTAATAGCTTTATCCCTCTTAAGGTCTTACAATGAGAGCGAATTAAAATGTAGATAGTTAATGTAATTTTAAAACGATTTTAGGTAGATTTCTAACACTATACCGATACCTAGGTAAATATTCAACAATACCAAACTAGCTTTTGCATTTGTTTATACCTATAATTAGGTGATTTATTAATGTTTGCCTATTACAAATTTTACTCATTATACTTTTTATCTATTACACCAGAAACATACCGATTAGTAAATTTTGTCACATAATAACATCACGTGTTCTTTACAAATGCAAAGATTTGAAAATTTCACGTTAGCTATAATTTCACGCAGGTAAATTTATATCTAACGTTAGCGGAAGCGTCAGACTCATGATTAATTACGGCAATTATGAAATTTTGCTTACTTGTTCAAAATTATTATTTATTATATTTGAGAAATACGTTTAATTCTTAGGGATCTTTATAAACGCAATGGAACACAAATCTGATTTTTGTGTGTTTGCTCTGTATGTTTGTACGCTTTGTACGCGCTAATCTCAGAAACGGCTTAACGATCGCTAGCATACCTAAGCTAGTTTTAAATAAATGGATTTTGTCGATATTACTAAATGAAACACATAATTCGATGTCTACCTACAATAAAGTAAATAGGTGTAGGTAGATCTATTCTCTGAAGGCTAAATAAAGGGCCCTTATACACGAAGACGAGTACACAATAAACATTTGTGTTCAGATTGTCGTGTGACAATTCGCGTGGAACACACGGCGCGTCAAAGCGTTCGAAGAGTTCACATGCTGATTATTTGATGATTTTAGTATGTAGAGTCCGTATTAATAAATTGAATTTAAGATTGGGAAACATTTTGAGACCATCTTAATTGTTTTTCATAGTAATTATTTTATGTATCTTGAGATACACAAAATTTTAAGTTGTTTTTGCTTGTACGGTTAGCTACTCCGCAGTATAGATATTCATTAAAAACGTACCTATTGTTAATTTTAATTTTTCATAGATTGGTTATTAATTTTTCGTGTATTGGTTATTTTCAGTGGTTTGCATAATGGTTTGCATTTTGATAAAAAAAAATTAAAAATTTGTTATGTGCAAAATTTTTATCTCAATTTTCTATTGCGATTACATTTTTAAATTCGGTATTAAGTCCTTAGGCTTAAAAATCTTATACAAAAAAATTGCCAATAAATAGATCTTTATAATTGTGCTAGGTGTAAGTATAAAGTTTATGATACGATGATGATGATTAGCTTATGCATTTCTGACAATCTTCTGTTTCCTAGTTTGTGCCAAAATTATCGTAAGATTCGGGACCCTGGAGTACAAAGACACTGTAAACATTTGTGTTCATATTTAGGCGTGTATCCATTCGGGCGTAAGGCGTGCGTCGAAGTGTATAAACGGTTTACACGCCGGCTCGCTAGCTCGCGACTGACGCTAACGACCCGTGTTCAAACGCTATGTCTGACGATTTTATTTTGTGTTTGAGAATGTCTTAATTAATATTTACCTACTTGAAATGTTTTTATTATTAAGAAATAAAGCTTTTTTATTCCATTGTTAATGTTTTGTGTACGAAATTGCTTTGTATTTTGTTTGTCATTGTTGTACATAATTAATTAAGTTTTAAAAGATTTACTTAGCTAAATAACATTTTGTTAAGTATACTATCAGATGTCTAACTAATATTTGGGGTGTTTCAAATTTCGTACAAGACTGTCTAGGAAATACTGTACTTTAAAATAATTAACCACTAACTACTGGTTAACGGTTTACAAATAAAAATAAAAACTAACTGTCACACACAGACTAACTGCGAATGCACAAAGCTAGTATAACTTCGATGCTCATTAAAAAATTTTATACATAAAAAGCGAATTACGACATTATGCTTTCCGAAACTAATTTGTAGTGACATTTTGAAACGGTAGGTTTAAACTTTGGAGGGCTTTCCGTAAACCAGCGGAACCTGCGAGTTTACAAAACTTTTGTTATAGAAAGTCGAAATTAAAAAAAACTGCGCTTAAAATACGGTTGAGTCGCATACTTACTTATATATCATTAATCGGAAGAGATTTTTGTGTGTTGCAGTATCTTGCAGTACCGTCTATAACTGTAATTATTAAGTACCTAAGTATCTAGGCATTTCAATGGATGTACCTACATATTTGTTTCCATATTACCTATACGATGGACGCAAAGTACTTATTATGATTGCATTCTTCTATATCGTCTTTTAATTAGTGAATACTACCTACGAGCGTATTACCTAAATGACTTGGACCATTAATTACAAAAAAAGTTAAACAGTTACAAGTAATATGAAAAAGACTAATGATTGGTCCAATCAAATTAATTCTCGTTAAAGGCCGGACGAGACACTAGTAAAGAATATTTGGGTAGGTTCTTGGCAGGTTATTAAAAATATAAAATATTAACACAACAACTGCCTGGAACGCAAGGTATGAGATCCACTACAAAAATTTGTGTTTAACTAAGTACAATAATTATTTTAGTCACGAAACGCGGGTAGCGCTCGGATTTTTCCAATTTCAACAACATTCAAGTGGGGAAAAAGTTTCTCCCATAAAGTTTCGGGGGAAACAAAAAGTCGACGTAGGTGGGTGGAAATCGTGGAGAAATGAGACAAGCACACGGAACTGCTGTAAAACTGTTTGACGTAAGTCACGTGACGGCTGACAGCGGCCTATGCGACCCAATTGTGATTGGTTGAGTGTAGTGACATAACAAAATATTTTAATGCCGATTGGTAGATGTCAAATGTGTCAAAATATCGTTTAACGTGTGACTTAGTTTTGATTTGGTAGGGCACTTCCTTGTATTTATTATCTCTTAGTTCCATGGCTGGAAATGTTAGCGCGAGACCGCTTTAACGCAAATTCGAGAAATTCACTTCCGAAGTTAATAACGCCGACTTCGTTTTCCCGTACGTTTGCAACAAGCCTTATGTGTTCTGATGTGAGTTTGTTTTTAACTTTTATTAGATTTTTTTTTCGTTTGGTCAGAAAGTAAAAATGGAATTATAAAGTTCTTGAACAACGCAAGTGAATAATGCCATATTCAAAGTATTTTTTATGCTTTTTTAACTTTTGTTTTTTGATTTTTTTATTTTATGACCAAACTGCATAGTTTTCGAGTACCAGATAGTGATGTGCCATAATGTGTGCAGGCAATTCAGAATGCTTGAATAATTTTTAATGTAGGTGAGTTTTGCTCCTTTTATTATAATATTTCCTATAAACACCAACTGTCTAACAAACAGTTCATGAACTCTACAATCACTTCATAACGAAGTACTCCAGGATTCTCAAGCTCAAGCGCGTATTTCATTATAAACTTTATAATTTTGTCTTGGAATTTTTTCTCTGCGAAAAATTTGTAATTGGAGATACCAAACCTAGTGCTCTTTAGTAGATATTTGCAATAAAGCGACGCCATAGCAGGCTGTCTGGAGTTGTCTGGTGAAAATGGAGAAAAGTATTAAATTTAATGTTAATTAATGCGATTTCATTAAATTTAATTATGTAGGTAAATAAAAAATATACTTGCTCAAGCAGTAAATGTATTTAAGCTAATTTTTTGACTTATTATTATATTAAACATTAGTTGATCCTGCGAACTTCGTAACGAATAGTTAAAAAACAGCACTTAGGAGTATGAAAAATAGTTATAAACCTATTCTCAGACCTACCGAATGTGTATGCGAAATTTCATTGAAATCCGTTTAGCCGTTTCGGAGGAGTTTGGTGACAAACACTATGACACGTGAATTTTGTATTATTGTATATTAGATGAGTAACAATATTGTCTAAGTAAAAAAACATCGAACCTCCATATCAGTAGCCATTATTTACAACAAGCATTTTTGATCACGAAGCAATAACTCAAACTTAAACGCCATTAAAATATTTCACTTGAAGAGTGAAAATGTATTTGGAAATTCAAATGTCCCTTAAAACGCTCCACGCAACCATTAACCAACTTTTATTGGGGGAATAATTCAAAATTAAAAGCACCTAAATTATCCAGGATTGCGTTAAACGAATGGCCTTTTAGAAGATTAACTGTGGTTTATATTCAGCTTTGGTGTCATTACTGATTGGGTTAAATTGTTTAATTTGCAAGTGAATAAAACTCTGAAGTTTGACCTTTAGGATTTCGCACTGAAAGGGCTAAAAGGGATCTAAAACTCCGTTGTCCATCTGTCTGTCTCATAAATAGAAACCTAGATACCTTGCTGCTATAATAATAGGTACATACATACATACATATTGTCACGCCTCGTTACCAACGGAGTAGGCAGAGACTATATCCTTCCACTTGCTACGATCTGGCATACTCCTTTCGCTTCCTCCACATTCATTATTCTTTTCATGCACGCACATCGGTTTACAGTACTTTTCACCAGGCCTAATAATAGGTAGGTACATAAAAAAACATAATAGGTACCTAAAACTTAAGCTGGGCTCTAACAACAAGAGTATTATGCCAGTTTATGTATCGTAAGTAGAGTCTAACGTTGTGTAGGTATAATGGTAGTTACGGAACCCTTTGTGCACAAGTCTGACTCTCACTTGACTGGTTTTTATGTTTTCGCTTTCCGTCCCAGTATTCAGTTTAAATTAACGAATTTTACATTCACCTCGTTTATTATTATCTTATAAATAAATCTGTAACTGAACCGTGTATGTACACTGAAGATATTTAAAAAAACAATTACTAGGGGTCTTTAAAAACGCAATAGAACACAAATCTATGATTTAAAAAATGTTTGTTTGTTTATCTGTATTTTTGTAGGTACGCGCTAATCTCAGAAACGGTTTAGCCGATTTGAATGCAGTTTGCACGAATGTTAGTGCACGCGTCCCTTAACATAAAGGCTACGTTTTATTTCGATTGGACTTCATAGCTTCTCTACAGTTTTTGGCGAACGAAGTCGCGGGCTTAAGCTAATTTTAAAATAAAATTAAATAATGGACAATATCGTACACTTAAAATCTTTTAATCACCAACTGATTTACGCAGGGTGAGGGTACACCGACAGTAAATTCACCATTTTTGAGGTCCTCTCTCGTTTTTTCCCGTGGATTTGAACACAAAACAAACAACGTGGGGATTAGCCAGTAATACTTCGCTAGGGTCCATAATGGTCGACAGAGTTAAGGGAGCTAATCCCTGTTCAGAGGCTGGATGAAGGACAATGAGAAAATTGAAAAACATTTTGATAGGACAGCGAGTTTGTATCGTATCTGTACCTAGTTTTATATACCGTATTAGAATATTTAAATAAATATCTATTAATGAGTACCTCGTACGTGAGTTCGTTTGCGCTGGGTACAATTCATAAACCTTAATAATTTGTTGCCTATGTATTATGCTGATGTATAAGCTATAATATTGTAAAGTTTTACTAAAATGTATTCAGTAGTTTTTACGTGAAAGAGTAACAAACAACCATCCATCCATCCATCTACCCATACATAGAAACTTTCGCGTTTATAATATAAGTAGGATTACCTAACATAAGTAGATACATTATTGGTTAGTTTTTCGTATCTGCTGAGGTAGATCATAAAATTGATAGGTATACCTAAACTTGCCACTGAAATCCATTTATTAAGTAGTATGTATATAAAACCTAATTTAGCATTCTGAATACATAAGTAGACATATGTACATACCTAAAAAAATAAACATTGCCCGAGCGAAACTGTAAAAACAAACATGAATTCGATGTAATGATCAAAGAAATATTTCTTTTTATTTGCGATCAAAGCATAAGTTTAGGTAACTACAGTAATTTCTGGAAAAATATAATTCAAATCTACTTATATTTATTGAAACATTTGAAACGATCTAAAACTAATAAGTATTCAGTTCTTTGATGATACCTAAGTACTTAAAGGGTGGGCGTACGAACAAAATAAAAGCTCTTAAAGGTCATTAAACTTTGATCAATCAAATCGATTGAACCGGCATGCGGCATCGGCATAGATATTTCTGAAAACTTACAGGCTTATAAAACATCGAGCAAGCTTAATAAGGTTACAACCGTCGATTTGTAATTAAATTGTTAAAAAATAATAATATGTCGTATACCTATAGAGTTATATTTATTCAAGTTATTTACTAGCTGACACAACTTGGTCTGCACAAAAATAATAGGTACTATCTTTCAAGTTAGATCAAACTAGGTAGATACACATAATATTATCTACGTAGTGTGCTAAATTTGATTAAAAACGTTTCATTCGTTTAGGAGTTCATCGCGCACAAACAACGTGATAACGTTTTTATATTATTAAGAAGTCATTTGTACCAACCAGAATTGGATAGCATAAATAGTAGGGTACCTTTTAAGCTCGTCATATTTGAAAGACAACAGAAAATAACAGATCCCCAGCAGTGGGCATTTAATCAGTTGATGACGGTGAAATAAGGTTACACTATTATTTTAAAATACATATGTAATACTGTTGCGTATATTTTCAACAAAATTAAACAGCCCGTAAATAAACGTTTACATTGCTTATTTAATTTTCTCTAATGATGTAGCTACTACTGTTTTGATATTCTGAGAAACCAGTTAGAAATCGAAGGAATTTTAAAACTGAATTTCCAAATAAAATAATTAAATTTAAATCACATAATGTTTATGATTGATTGAGTTGATAAAATAAAAATAATCAGCTTACTGGGATCAGATGACCGTGTGTGAGATGTCCAGAAATATCCAGATCATGGGTTCACACCACAGGGACCCGGTCATTTGGAAGGCCATGGGGCCGAAGCCAACATGTGGGGGCCCTATTTAGTACCATTTAAGTTAAAATGTGAGATAGCATTCATCTTTCAGGATCTATCCCCCAACACACTTAGAAATGAGCTGGAGGACAGCCCCAGAGTAAAAAACGTTGTTCGTAAAACGATTTCAAGTAGGTATAGGTACTTGAAATACCTTTATGTTTCAAATCATTTATTTTTACTTTATCATAATATATTAAATCATTCTGCATAGGTCAATTTTCGACTTTAGTTTATTAGAAGTATTTTTATTTCTTTTACAGAGTGTGATCAAAACCTCCCGGAGTTCCCGGACCTTTACAAGTTGAATGGCCTCTTATCGGTGGAAATACAATACCTCATTCTGATTCGGAAATCGACTCTCAGCTAAGCGTTTGGGCTTTGTAAACGTTATCAGAGCTTTTGAAGTTGGTGTCGATTCTATCTTGAGTAAGGGTCAGTCGAAGAAAATTCTTGTAGTTTGAAGTTCTGTACAGGTTTGATTAAGTAGGTAGGTTTATCAAAGGATAGCTTGATTTTAGTGAACTCCTGGCTATTGTCTACACTGATAATAATATAAAGAGGAAAGATTTGTTTGTTTGTATTGAATAGGCTCCGCCGAATCTACTGGACCGATTTGAGAAATTCTTTTTCCATTATAAACCGGCATTATCCCTGATTAACATTAATAATGGTATATAACTCAATTAATAACTTCAGACGTAGTTGCGACGGTCAGCTAGTTTATAAATAATTACTTAAGCCCAGGTTTGCTATGGATTATAGGTACATATTATATTGC
>DWBH01000540.1:0-11939 GCA_018230765.1 Ernsta delagoae
ATAAACTTCTTATTTTATTAATAAATTTTATATGTTCAGATTGGAACAAACCATAGAAGTATTATAAAACTATAAGTAAAGTGAAAATTAAAATAAAGTATAAATGGTCCGTGTAAATTATAAAATTATAGAGTTAGTTTTTATATCCAGTGCCATTGTTAACTAAAATTTGTAAAATATAGATGATTTTATACATACTTTTTTATTCTTAATTTCGTCCTTATGTGAATAAGATTTTACTTTTTTAAGCAGCAATGAAACGATTTATATGTAACAAAGCCAACGTGCCATGTATAAGTAGTTAATTAATTGTATTCAATGATAAAATATATTTTTAAATACATTATTATTATGATATATGTATGGTCATATTTGTACTTTAGTGTTAGCAGTTCAAATACGGTGCCTTTCGATGAAATATTATGTCAATTTAAATAATGTTTATATTACCCACATTATATAGAAATGAATTAAGAATATTTAATATCAATTTTTATACAATTTAAATTTATTTTATTTTGTTGAATGAACTTCAACATTTTAAGTGACTCATGTTGAGTCAAATTTTGTTGTTATAGAGAGTGCTTTTATAAGGATAGTATTTTTTATTTTTATACTTTAAATGTGAGAATGTTTGTAAAAAGTTATCAATTAAGTAATAAAAACTATGTATGTCTTATTTGTATCGTACCTAGACGTTATAAAAAAGAAATTGTAGCAATAAATTGGCGCTTGTAAGCCTTAAAAAGGCCTTGAACACTAAATTTAATTCTGCACCATTCAAATTACTAGGTATTTAAGTATGAAAGTCTGTATTATGTTAAAGACATTAGTTGTCAATTTGTGTGTATGAGACCTTTGATCGTAGTACCTATACGAGTCACGAGACTTTTTTGCAGAGTATACTATGTATTCGCAAATTAATTAATTACTATTGTTCATATAACTCATCTTTATTTAAATATCAAGATAAGGTCTTTATTTGTCTGTTCTTTATGCGAGTATAGCGTCGATCTCATAAGTATAAAATTTGGATAGCAATTAAAATATTGTAGTTGTAATCCACAGTAAAAAGTTTTATGTGAAATCTTTATTCTTATTTTCTCTAACTGCAGATGATTTTTCTTAATTATTTAAATTTTATTAAGCGCATTCTTAATTTCTGATTCGTAGCTCTTATTTAAATTTGTTTAAATTATATTTCTTGATTGGGAAATAAATCGGCCTTTAAAAAAAAATCTTGTTCAACCATTTGATTGCCCCCTTAGGTACTTTATGCTTCGATCTATATAAAGTTTATGTATGAATGAATTGTCCTATTAATACTTTGTCTACTTAAAGGTTTTAAAGAGGCTTTCTCATGAAAACTCACCGATTCAACATTCGATGTTTTAGTTAAGATACTATTTTATTGTGATCTGTTAAGACTTTTAATTTGTAATTAAAATTTTCCGTCAAATGTTCTCATTCCCTATTTCTATGCTATACATAATGTTAATAAGATGCTGTACATTGTTATTTTAGTAAGTTACATAAAAATAACAATAAAGACTGTCGTATAATACGTCGTTGTTTAATTATAAAACACTTACATAGTTCATATTACCATCTTAATGTATTATTATAAAGTCATAGAGTATCTAATAATTCTGAGACGTAGTTACTAATTTTATGGCTATCCTTAGCCAAGAAACGCAATAAAAGTATTTATTCACAAAGACTTGTTTAGAGAAAAAGCAAAATGTAATTCAAAGATAACATTATGTCTACAGTAGCTACTTCAATAACCATTGAATTTGCATAATTAGGTCACCACTTGAAAGGGGTCTGCGAGCTTGAAAAGCCTACCGTTTTAGAATTTAGGGACGGGAGCTTACAGAAAAAATCGTATTTTGAAGATTAGATTTGTTTGTAAATGGAACGCTTAATTATTCAAGATTTTGGTCTTTGTAAAGAGATCCACTTTAGTAAAACAGTGCGTCTGATTTTTACTGCTAGTAGTGCTATTAAATATTTTAGTGTTCTAAATATAAATCCTCGTTTTTTTTTTAATTTAGAAGTAGATTCTGTATGTACCAATCAAAAAAGAGATGCTCAGTTAGTTAGTTACTTACCTAGTTATGGTTACGATCAATATTTAAAAAATAGCTATTAAAAATTTCAAAATCTATCTACACTTTTCTATCAATATTCATTAATTTGATGAGCTGAGCATATTCTATAATTAAACAGCATTTATATACCTACTGAGATCATTGCTTTGTTATTAATGTGATTAATCGAGTAGAATTAAATGTTTACGACATGTTTGTGAGCTTCGTGTAAACAAGTCATTATAGACAAAATAATATTATGCTTTAATTTAATTAAACTATAAATAAATATATTTTTATGCAGATAGATAGGTAGATAAATTTAAAAAGAGATAAAAGCACGATTCTAAGTAAGTACCTACTTATAAATACCTACCTATAACATAGGTACATAACGGTTATAACTCTAACAAAACGGTTTTCGGGTACATTTAGTAAAAAAATCAAAAGAATAAGTAGTAGGCAGTAGGTAGTATCTAGTATCCACTATCTAGTGTACCTTTCGATTATAGAATTATAGAGTAAGCAGGCACCTACATAATACTTACATTCTTTTTGCGAAACCCAAGGGATAAAACATATTCTGCCAAAACAACACGTTCAATAACTTATTCAATAGCTACCTACATTGATTTACTTCGTTCGGGAATACATATTTCCTAACAAAAAAGTACCTATTTCACGAGTGTTGTCAAAAAAATAAATGATTTATGAGTTTAGCAGGTGGTTAAAAGTTAGAGATTATTGGATAAGAAAAATACAAGAACAAAGTGCTTTTTTACTATCTATCGATACCTAACTATAGATATTGCTATGGAACGAAAGTAGGTATTCTAGTAGTTTTGTGGATAATCTACCTATATAGCTACATTAGATACCTTCTATTCCAATCAGCTCTTACTTAGGTACATAGTCGTTTTTTGTTGTGATGTGCTCGATTCCTAGTCGTTAAATGAAAATTCATAAATTATGACATCCCTACCTACCCACTTATTTATATAAATTTTGTGAAAACTCCTTATATCCTCCTCCAGGAAACTGCATTCTTTGACTATGTCTGCATGAATATGGGATTATAATTTATAAAGTTCACACCTACCTACGTTATACATATTTCGCTCGCCATCTTGACAAGTCTCATATTTTTCCATACGTCTCGTGTAAATTTTACTAATGAGACAGGCTCTAAGTTAAGTATGTCTCTCACGTAAAATGTACTGAAGATGATAAATATAATATAAAATGTACTAAATGTCAAATGAAATAATGATAACGATGAGAAGTTTCCGTAAGCTTGTCGCCAGTAGATATCTACTTATAATGTAGGTAGGTGTTGTATTGATATTTTATAAAATAGGTTACCCTATAGGGTTTTGTAGTTGATCTAGATAGAATTTTTAAAAATGTGAAGGAAGTATAACTAGATATCTACCTGTTTTAGGCAATTTAACTAATTTACCTGAATACGTAGGTACTATGTAGTCAGGTAGCAGTTTTTCTGATTATGAACTCAATTAGAAATGCATTTATTATGATAAATGCATGCATTTGTATAGTGAAGCTAACATTATTTACAAGTAAGTTTCCATCTCATCCTTATTTCAAAAGGTACTATCACTTAGTAGGTAGGTTTATGAAATTTTCAGTAGGTAGATACTGGTAAGAAAGTACATTACATTTGGAATCTAAAAGGCTTTCACGCGACAGTCTGGTCGTCTCTTATTATAGGTACCTACACCTACATGTGGCTCCAAATTGTCAACGACATTTCTGAACATCCACACAAGTCTATGCGACAGTCTGTACACCTTTAATTTGTTAATAATGCACGTAATACATTTTTATGATTACTTCATGAATAGTTGAGATAATTTTATGTGATTTTGGTGTGGTTTTATGTGATTCATAGTGTCTTAAACCTTCGCTGATTGATAGACATTTTTATCATCCCTATTATTTGTTTACTAGGCATTGTCAAAATTTGTATGCTAATGCAATTGTTAACGTCGCCGAATGGAATGGGTACCTACACCAAGGTAACTTTTTATGAGCAAAAGTAAAAGTTAGGCGAGACTTTGAATGCCATTGTCACGACCTTGTCTATAGTCTAGACGAGACAATAATACTTATGTAGTCAAAAATAAATAATTAATAGCTCCCAATAAGTAAACTTTTATTTCCCCTTTACGAAAGGATTTATGGCTGCTGTGACGAAGTCGTTAAGATGATGTAGGTACTTTGATTAAGTAAGTATGTGCTAATTTATCGTAACTATTAGTGTCAAAACCTTTTCCTAGGTAATTAAATAAGTTATTTATTTTTAAATATTGATTATTTGTTATTAAATTCGCCGTCCGACTGTGACAGAAATAACACTAAAACTCTGTCTAGGAATCTAGGATCCAATTAACATACCTACAACAAAACCTTCGCTTCCCTGAGGAAGACAGACTGATCTTTGTGTAAGGGACTTTATTCAGGAACGTCTAGACGACACAGCTATAATCTTGTACGAGGGTAAGACCGCTTTTAAATGTTTATGCTGGCAGAATGTTTGTTCAGTATCGTTTATAAATCGTTGGGGAAAACCGATAAATGTGAATACTATAATGTTTGGTTATAAACGTTTAAAGATTAACATAAGAAGGGTCTTCAAGCGATGGCGATTCCTTTTTACGACGAAATTTTTACACAGAAAATATTCCACCAGTTATATAAATGTTTTAGAGAGAGGACTACGGGGTAGGTAGATACTTTGTAATAAAAAGATAGAGTTCAGAGTATATATTGCAAAGAGGTTTCAAGCGCTAATAGATAATGGTAACTAACCTTCTCGTGTTATTACCTAGCACATTTCGTGATAGGTAAGAGGTTTCAAGCGCTAATAGATAATGGTAACTAACCTTCTCGTGTTATTACCTAGCACATTTCGTGATAGGTATTAAGTATGTAATGTATCTCGATTAGGAGATAAGTGTGTAATTGGGCAGCCTATAACTTTGTCTATTACCTGTTATAGTAGAAAGGTAAGAACAAGAAGTGTACCTACATCTAAATAGCAGCAGGTACTTAGTACCTAATAATAGTAAGTTTAGTAAATTGTTAATAAGTGAATGCTACTAAAAACTTAAAGCAGGAAAATGTATTTCTAAGCATGCAGTAAACCCGTACCTACTCGTATATTGACGTTATTCTGTAACACAAAATCCTACGAACTAGCACATAAAGCTTTATACGTTTACGCCAGAAAGCACCGTCATCTGACAAATGAGTGTGCTCATTGAACCTTATATATCGGACTTATGTTACGTAGATTTTATTATCAGAGAATTATTCATAGTTATAACCTACATTATGCTTTTGCTGGCATGCGTGATATTTTCGGAATGGAGTACAAAGGTTAGCTGTAAATAAGTGTGTTAACCTATTATTAAACGACTAGTCTAAATCATGCTTATAGCTATAATAGTTTGTAAATATTGGTAAATAAATAAAATGCAAGTAGTTGTTGCTCTATGTTTTTAACCTACAACTTCGTATTCGTTTAGGTATTATATTTTAGTAGTAGACACATTATACAAGTGTAAACGTAATAAAAAATCTGCATGCACACTTAATTCTAATTATTGCATTGCACCTAATTTTTTTTTATAATGAATGTAGCTATTTAATACGACTTAGGACAAAAGTTGTCTCATTTAAAATACGGAAAGGAAGTAGCTACTTACATAAAACAGAAAATCGCTTAGCATAAGTAAAGAAAGAAACTTTTAAGCAAGCTCTGGAAGATTCTAAGAAAATGCGTAATACCTAATATCCATAAAACCGTTTACGAAAGCCAATCTTATACTAAGAAAACAGTTTAAAAACTTGATACTATGGGGAGAAGGAGAATTAATTAAAACTTTAACAAATAGCTTCCGTAGTTCTTCAAGTTGTACGTAATGAAGCGGTTTAGGTACTCAAGATATTAAAACTTCTTGTATACTTATTATTATTTGACTTTTTTCGGCACTTTTGCGATTTAGTGGTACGAAGCTTGCGGACAGTAGGTGCTTAGTCGGATATAACTTTCTTAAATACACAATATAATCATATAAAATAGGTGTACACTGTACAGTAAAGTAAAAAGACACAATAAATGCAGATAAACGAAAAGGAGGAATAACGTTATCAAAGCCCTTTGTAAAGTAGGTAGCTAAGTAATAGGTATATGTATCTACTAATATTTTACCCTTACAATGTAAATCAACCCATTTATTTAAAATTTCTTAAATTATTGTCGTTTCAACTATCCGAGGATGTCCTCGGATAGTTGAAACGTTAATACCTATCTTAAGTAGCGCTAAAGAAATCCTTTCATATTAACTTTTGTTATCAGTTTCTGGTGTGTGACTTAAAAAGGAAGGAAAAAACGCCTCCCTTTCTCTCTTGTATATATTGTTGTTAATATAAGGGCAAAGGTTATCGTAAAACTATAGGTAGCTACCTCCTACAAAATAAAAAAAAAACTAAAAATGCTACGTGAGTTTCTGTACTAATGCTAAATCAGTCTTCTTTATTTATGGTGCCATAAGAGACCCTGACACCATGAACGAGATAACAGCGAACTTGTTTAGTTGGTTAGTATTTTTCGGCCAGGCCATTTGCATTTTTGTGCGTATACGTTCACCCTTCGACAAAACTTTTATTGCCATTCCCCTGACAGCTTTGGGACGGACGTTATGTAAATCTGTTTGTAAGTAGGTCGGTGTGTCAGTCACGTACAAAATAAATTGACGCTAAATTGTTTTTTCTTACATCAATACGGGCACAAAGTTCAAATTGGCTTACGAAATGTCGATTTTAGTCCATGTAGTACCTACAAGAACAAATCGGATTTCTTATTGCTTTACAGATATCAGGGTTTTTGCATAGAATCAACTTGGCACACTCGACATGCAAAAGTATAAAATTAGCAAGAATAACCATTATATTAATTATATTAGTAAAATTAGATATGACTATTTCAGTTATGTGCGAAGCGAGGTAACTCTTTCCTAGTTGAAATTGAATGTCAGTTTTATTTTACGGCTTAGATGATCTTCAGGTTTGGTTTTTACTCAACAACGATAAATAAGAAACAGAATCATAAAAACAAACGACAAACGACTTGATCTAAGACAGATATTTTGCCCAATTGTTGTGTTCCTTACGTTATGGTAATTTGATCCATTTGGAAAGGGGACGGTGAACTGAATTCAATATAAAAGATTCCCGACAGGACAAAGGAGGAATGTAAGAGAAGAAACATATTTTCAATCATTCAAGAGCTAACGCGCTTTAATCGAGTTATATTTTGGCTATCTTTTTTGTGTAGTGAGTTATCACTTTTCTGCTACCTAACTATATGTTTACCTTAAGAGGTTGAGTGCATAATAAAGACCAGATTCTTATGCTTCTTCCAGTATGTGTATATAAGTGTATTACTACTAACTGGGCGTGAATAGTACATATTTTGAACTGAGCAATAAACGACGCGTCCTGGCCTTCTAATGTTTCACACGTTTAACTTTTATAAACTATCTTAAAATTTAAATCGTCCCATATATCAATAGAAGAGATTAATAGAACTGAAGCGGTGGTGGAGTATGCTTAAGGCCTTTTCCAGTCCTGAGAAGAAATCTGAGTTTTACATAGCGATATGCCGGTCATCCAAGAATTTAAGCATTCTCCTTTAACCGTAAGTATACTACTGAGGTAAATAAGCCGTACTTTGATAAGGGTTAAGCGGTCATTATGGTTATCAATCACATTCTACCACAGTCCACGTAAATTAGATTCCAATCTGAGGTTGTGAACTTTGGTATTTAGCACATGTAAGTAGCATCTATGCCTCGTCTATACGCCGGGATAAGGGCTTCTGGCTAACGGCCAACACCGATGTGATAATCAACTTACTATAGCGCTGGTTTCCACTGTCCAACGTTATTTTTGACGGACCACTTCTGAGTTCTTTTTATTAATGGAAAGTTTAATTTTTCACATGAAAATCACGAATGTTTTGCTCATAAGAAAACAAAATAAAATTAGAAGCAAACGTGGTGTTAGAATTTAGAGAACCAACTGCTCTGAATGGGCAATAAAAAACAGCTGTGGCATCAGAATATCTATAAATTATATCTCTATCTATAAGACTGGTGAAAAATTCTATATGAATAAGTCATATTCGATTCGTTTTTTTAAAAGTGTAGCAAACTTCGTCGTTGCCGTGGATACTAACATCTAGGTTCAAAGACCCAGAGCACCGCCCTCGTAAATCTAGGGAAACCAGTTGATTATGAGGATTATAGGTACCTGGAAAATGTCTGCTAAATTCTTGCGTCTAATAAATTTATATTAAACAGAATTTGTATGGAATAATAAAATCGCGACGGGAGCAAAGAGCTTGTTCGCGAACGAGGCTGTTTTTGTATAAGATAGCAAACCTTGTACTTTCTTTATTCAGAGTTATTCGAAGATAGTTCGTTTTGATTTTATCTAGACGAAAATGTTTTGCTCCACATGCGCCTCATATAGCGATGGACGGTGTTTAAGGTTTTTATTATAAATCGGGCCTGTCCAAAACATGGCGTTTGTTGTTTTGTGTGTGTTTTAATGTTATATATTCTAGATATTTAAATCGAATCCTTTCGTTAAAACATAACAAACCTATCTAGCTATGTGTTTTTATTTGGAGCGGCCTCCAATTCTTGTAGTAGTAGCTATTATAATAAACAAATCTGCGGCGTAATATTGTATAAATGTTTATCGAAACAAACATCTTTAGGTACTTTTTACCAAAACAAAGATGGATTTTGTTTATTTTTTTTGTCTAAAAGGTCGACACAGGATGACGCTATGACATAAGATGACTTATCCCTTGAACGGCTTAAGCTGTTTTAGTCTGATTTAGTCGTTTAATATTCCACCTAACGAAAAATGTTGACTATATATAGTCATAAAATCAGTATGTATTGAGTATTTTTAACGCGTTAAACCATTATCAACGAAATAAAGAAAACTATTATCAACTTATTGCTAGCATAAAATGTCTTCTAAGCGGCGAACGATTTGTTCCATAAAATTTACGGTGCTTCGAGAATATTTCTTTCGCGGCAAATTGAGTACAATTTAATAGCTCTGTTAAAAGGCGAAATACGATCTCAGAAAATGATAGACACTTTGATACAATTACCTGCTGGGGTTTTAATTAATTCTGTAAAATAGCAGATTGGAACGTTTAAAGGTCAACTAAATGTAATGATACGAAATTGGATACTTTAGGAATATAATGACGTATGTTTTTGATAAAGGCGGAAAAGTGAAACGTTAAAAGTAATTACTCATTGAGCCGGTTTTATGTTAATTTCACCGTATATGACGTTAATTAAAACCTGATCGCTGTGAGGTATCTTATTACTTGCTGCTAATGAATTTCTAGCCATACATACATATGTACCTGTGTTACCGAGTACCCAGTGTACCACTTTGTTGGTTTTTTATATAGGTACTTACTGATAAGTGTTTGTCTGTCTGTCTGACTGCTACATTCTTATCTCAAAAAGGAGAAAGCATACTCCGTATTCATAACGGACAGAAGGCCCCTTTTCCTCCAAAGCTGTGAAGAGCAAGATACACTTTAAATAACTTATCACATTTCGTTATTAGGTATTACATCTTTACCTCACATAATTATATACGAGAATGCAAATAAAACGATTCTTTAATAATTGATCATCTTTCTCATTTCTCAAGTTTGAATCCTACTGTTTCTTATTGGCTAATGTTCATAAGTCGTGCATTGTAAAGTTGGTCTCGATTGGAAAGTCTTGCAGCTGTTGACTATCTGTGAGCTAAGCATATTATTATATTCGTACGTTTGTGAGGAAGTTACGGCGAGCTGGAGATTCATGCACTGGATAGAGCAATCATGTTTCGTGGAGCTTAGCCAAGTACTTAAACGTGAATTTACGAGGATACGCACCTTTTTATGTATGTATATGTATGTCTTTATCTATCTATCTATAATTTCAGTGCGTCCTTTTCCTATAGATAGAATAAATATACTACCTACTATCTCTTCAGTTTGATGTTGCCTCCCTCTTCTGTTTAGCATCTTTCATTTATCAAGCCTTCACAGTTCTAGTGCTGGGGCTAGAATCTCATGTCAAACAGAAAAACGGTTTGTGAGAGTTTTTTTCGAAAAGTTTTCTTTTTAGTCCACTGAATCGGCCACTAAGAAATGGGTATGGTAATAAAAAAAGACTGTAACGATAAAATCCCATGTTCATGAATAATACAGAACACAACATTCATGTTGTAGTTTAAGATAATATAACGAGATTCAGGTGTTAAAGATAATATTTACAGGATAAGCGAACAAAAATTGCCGTTTAACACGTATGAATCATCATCACATCGTAAATATAGCACTCCCCAAAGCATTAGGCGCGAAGCCTCATCGATCAGAACATGGAATTCCTCTCAAACCTCCGTAGGCCGTGTGCGAACGTCTACGAGCTACAGTCGCGCTACGGTCGTAGCCCGCTACGCTCGTAGCGGACCGCCTACGGGACTATCTGAAATTTACGGCTAAATAAATAAACAGTGACTGAAAAGTGAATTAAGTGGTGTGTAGTGAACTTCAACAGCCAGGACGGAGTTAAACGCGTAAGTTGTAATTTGTTTTACTACTTTAAGTTTAATGAGAAGGTGGAAATAGGTCATTGCACGATAGCGGTAATATTGCCGTACGTGTGACTTGAAGTTCGTAATTTTAACTTAGTTTAGCAAGTGGTGTTTTGTTTGGTGGAACATAGTTCAGGTTTCAGCGTATCATGTTATGATATAATATGTGGATTTATTAGTTAACGACTAGGTAATTAAGAGGAGAACGTTACGTTTATTGCAGTTATGTTTTTTCTGCATGAAAAAATATTTCATTAAAATATTCAAAATATTGTCAAGCAAACCTTATTGTTATTATTTTTATTAAATAAGTTAAAAGATATATTTTGGTGGCTTAAAGTGGCGTATATTTTTTTAACATAAAATTATAATACCTAATATGAAATTACAGTGTTTTTATAGATTTTACAATATAAATTAGAGAACAATTACTCGTAAATAAAACTTAAATTGGTCGTGAAATGATACCTTAATAAGGTAATTAAACACAATTATTCTAAGCAGACAACGAAAGGGAAAATGTATCTAATTACACGGTCTTAATTTGATTCCACACATAGAGTAATTAGCTTTATTATTCGGTTGAAATTTTATACCAAAAGATGTATAAAGACAGTACTATTGTAGTATATTTAATATATTATGTAATATTTCTAGTAGTAGGTATATATATCAACAACCAAAGACTGTTGAACTGTCAGGCAGGAATATTTTTTGTCCCATATGAGAAAGATTAAGATTAAAGCCATCATCGGGCTCGTTGGCCAAAGAAGAATTCTCCGGAACGTTTGCAAGAAAATATTTATCTTTCTTAATAATATCTTAACGGGTATCGTGGCCAACCGCGTAAGGCCTATTCAAAAGTTCAGCAGCAAAGAAATGTATTTTTTTTTAAATTTTTATTTCAATTTTAGAGTTACCGCTAATCAATCTTGGCAAATAAATGATACACCATTTATACTCCAAAACTACTCCCCAACACATTCGTCAAACATAACCATGTTTATCTTTCAGAAACTCAATATTTATTATTCAGTTCCGGCAAAAAAATGTAACAGAATTACCTTTTCTATGAAGCCGAAAGGTGTTTTCTTTTCAAGGGTCTCTTAATACCTTTTCAAGGGCAAATATAATGAA
>DWBH01000541.1:0-11929 GCA_018230765.1 Ernsta delagoae
AACATTATTCAAACAATGACCGACTATTTTAAACCCACTAGTTATTTTGTACTTACATCTATTTTTAGTACCCTTATATGTTCCTTTTTAACATATAAGGGTCTTTACAGTTCTGTCTTAGGTACCTGCCATTTGCCTATCTCTCAAAATTAAAAACTATCCTCGAATCGCCAGCGACGTTAATTTAACATCAATAGAGCCAATAAACTTCTGACAATTGCTGTTGCAGTTACAATAGTAGGTAATTTAACTCGAAACCAACCTGTTGTGTGGAAGAGCTCGTGACCTGCGCCTGGTTTTGGCGCGAGACTAGACTACTTTTCTTGAGGTTCTCCATGACGGAGGCCAGATCCTTGGCGCTGCCGTTGTGCTTCAGGCTGCTGTTGCCATCCAAGCTGAATTCTGGTATCTGCAAAGAAAATAGTCTTTAGACTCTAGCTTTACCGTTTAAAATAGAAAAACCAAAGCAATTGAGATAGTAACAAGTGGAGATTATATATAAGTGGTACCTATAGGTGCTAGCTAAGCTTTTATTTTTTTTTAAATAACATACATATTATATCTTTTGTCTTTTGTCTTGAGTAATTAAATCACAGCGTTTACAACACATACCATCATAAACGCCAATCATCGTTGAACTGATGAAAGTTGAGCGCCATAGCATCTACCTTACATGCGTCGTCCATTTATGTGAAATGAAAATAACCTTCGTACTCATAAAACAATAGGTTTATTGTTTTTCTGGGAACTTATAACTGTTTAGAATTCAGCGCAAGGACAATCTGCTGCATTGAGTGAAACTGTTTAATAGGGTCAAAGGAACCATTGGCAGTGTAATGTAATATCTATGTATGAGTCATTGGAGAGCCCGGAGCGGTATCAATCTGATACACTGCTCACGATCCATGTTAAATGCAAAGACTAGCACGACGCATATTGATGACACCGCCTACGGAGACTGGAATCTCCTCCAACACTATTTGGACACACCGACGCAATCAAAATATGTCAGTCCCTATTCATCGACAAGATCTACGTATTGGACCCATGATCTTTAACCTGCAATTTAACTTGGCGTTCTGAGTCGTGAGGGCACGATTATGACACCTCCATAATAAATCACTTAACAGCAAACAAAACCCGAATAATTAGCTGTATCGATAATGGAGAGGCTTTCTGTGTCACTGTTTCGTTCATTGTAAACTCAGCAGTTAAGAGTTAACACACTCAACGAGTAGTGTACCTAATATGTTAATTGAGAACGACATCGCGATGATTGCATGTAGGAGAATCCGTTGAAGATTGGTATGACGCGCGATTACGTGGATACTGCTGATGTCATAGACACGCGGCATGCCGACCGGCTCGGCGTCATCAAATTCACTGACTCCTAAACAATATTTGTAAAGTCCATCTATGTATATTACTGAGCCCGAACCACGATAAACTCTGATAAGTTAATTTCGTTGCTAGAATATTTATTATTATTAATGCTTTTAATAATTTTCGCCGATTTAATTTTTATTATTGTTTTGTGTAACTATATTATTATAAGTATCTAAGTAGAGAAGAAAAATGACGAACGAACATTCTATTTATCCTAAAGAGTATGTGATAATATCTTACGATGCCTTATTCACGTGGCGTCATACTCCAGCCGGGTGATTACATAATGATTTCATTGATAAGTTTGCAGCTATCCTGACATGAATGATGAGTAATACTTGTCGAAGCGAAAAAACAGGCGATCCGGTAACATAACAGGTCAATTGTAGGATCACAGTGAATCATATTTCGCAGAAATGTCGTCACAGTTCCACAGATATTGCATAAGTAGTTTTGATCCGAAAGAACCTAAGTCACTTATGATGTATTCTAATTTAAATACAGATTGCGCTTAAGGTATGATGTAAATAATGATTAATTATCTAAAAAAGTATGAAACATAATCGTTTTATTGTCATTGAATGTGAAGTTTCTACAATTACGAATTACATTCCTCTTCTCAAATGACGCGAAATAATTCCTCATTAATTTATTTTGATTTCTGCCTGATTAAACTATTAAGACTTCTTCTCTTTAAATACTTAATACGGTAATTTAAATTTTTTATTAGTCATCAACTTGATTGCAGACGGTTTGATTTGATTCAAAATATGACATCAGTTCGAAATGATTATGGATTCAGGCCATTATTGGAAATTATTGTTTTAACAAAACTAGTAACGTCTATAGTTAAATTGTGGATATTTTAAAAATGGATGACTAATTTCAAAGATTCATTATTTAGTTTATGTGTAATTGTACACTAAACACAGAGATTTAAGTCTTAACCTTTCTATGTGCGAATAGGTTAATTATTCTAAGTGTATTTACTATCATCCAATGTCTCATTAATAGCCAAACTGGAGGCAAAATATGCTATTGTACTTATTTCATAAGTAAGAAAACACTTCACAATAATTTCTGGAATATTCAAAAAGTGGATATTGCAGTCGTTGGCTTTGTTGTTGTTAGATTTAGAAATTATAGAAATTAAATCCCGTATTGAACTATAATTCGTATTTATAAGGATGTTAGTGACACAAACTTAGTGACCATAGTTTTCTTTGAGAGTATTATGTTAGTTACATAATACTCCATTGCTTATGATAGTTGTTATTATAAAAAATATTATTATTATAATAAAAAAGTTAAAAGTCTTTAGTTTCATATGGGAACTGGACGAAGCCCTAAAGTGTTCAGATGCACCCATGTGGATATTCCCACAATTAAACACTCCCGGACGTCCATCTCAGCGCATTAATGAATGAACTCCTGGAAGTTACCCATTCATAAGTACTCTCATATGATTTCTAATTTTCAGTTAATTTGAAGGCAACAGTGTGCCCCAATATTAACCCAGTATCATTGTTACAATTTGCTTGATCTCTATCCACTGACTTTTTACCCAGCCTGTTGTGAACCAATAGACGACAGGTAATCGGTGTGTCTCCAATCTCTGATGTAAACTCACTCCATTTCGTTGTACAGCTTTCGCGTGTTAAATTCCTGTACGTTCGTGGTCGTGCATGTTTGACTGTCCTACAAAGGCAACCTAATGTTTAGCAAGCATTAATGTTAATTTCCCATGCACCGAAGAAGCATTATAATAAATACTAGGAACGAAATTCTAGGTTAACGCTAGATGCACCACGATAATCGCTGCATGCTCAATCAAGGGACATTATTGTCGAAGGTCAGTTCTGCATGCACAATAGTTTCACGCGTGACAAAACGAGACAGCTAGATTCTGAGTGTGCAAGAATAGATCAAATCAAAGTACGTATGGACCGTATAGAAACTACTTATAGACTCGCCATGAACGATAATACGCCACAGAATATGAGGCTGCAACTTATGCTGCAAGAAAATGTTATATGAAAATATATTGATCATTATTTCTTGCCCAGTTGTGAGGAACAAGAACATGACAATTATACCTATCGCTAATATTCGTGGAAACAGTTACCTTATAGAAATGTAAGGGGTGGGGACTGTAAGTACTCACACAGTAGCGCTGAATTGCGTATTGATGCTCTATGGCAAGTTGCATTGCATAATACAGATTTAACTCCTAGTATTGATACAGGAGGTAAATGTCATTCGCATTATAATCAAAGCTTTATAATGAATTACTTCCAACAAACTTATAGAACCGGTGTTCCAATGTTTTCGTTTGACGGGCTCACAGTCTCATAAACTTTTATCTATCAGGTTCTTGGCTTAGAATATATTTCCATATTAATATTGCGGTACAAGAATTTTCATAGCATTTTTTATAACATTACTCTTCAGCTACATTTAGTACCTACCTCTAACTGGTTATTTATAATCTAATTTTGGTCAATAACTTTAGTAGCGGGTGCTGCGCTGTACTTAATTACTTTGTCATTAACGTAAGGTCTTAATGAAATTTGCATATCATTGTTAGATTAGAAATGTGATTGATTAGCTTGTCTTATTTTCTGGTAGTTAGATATCTATTTGATAAAATATTTCCGGACGCCTGTTTAATATTATAGTGTATGGTTTTAGTAGGTTGTATCTATAAGTTTACTAATTTGAAATGTAGAAATTAGAATAAATAGGAAGTTCTAAATGCGTAACTGTTCAACTAAGTATGCTACACACTAAAAATTAATTATTACAATATTAAAAACATAACAGGAAAAATAATGAGGATCTATTGATTGTGAACGCAATTAAAAGTAAAACACCAAGTTAGCTCTAGTCACATATTTTGACAATGTTTAGATACAAAATGAATCTATTCAAAAATGGAATCTGCACTATGTAGGTAGGTAGTTGCAGCGAGGAGTTGCAGTAAGTATCCACGGTTGTCGCACAATGGTGCCAGTTTTAGAAGTATGCGAATCGGGCATAATGGTTTTACCTTGCGTTGCGCCAACAACTAGTGCTTTAGCACTATGCACAATGCGTATCTGTCGCAGGTATCCGCATGATTTATCTTTCACAGCATGTGGTTTGTTATTATCAATAGAAGCACTGTCAATCACTTATCATCGCTACTGTCAAAGCGAGTCGCGTGTGTGGCTGAGCTCGGTGCGCTCAAAGCACGTGTCGGCGTCGCGACGGTTGTGGCGTGACTGGCTGTGGCTGACTGCCTGACTGCCGGCCGGCCGATTGCAAACTTTAACCGGCGACCACAATGGCTAATTAGAATGGCGAGCAGAGCGGGGCGAGCGACGGGGCTCTCCACCCACGGACCTTCGCATCCGCCTCATGGACAACCATGATGAGACACCGATCATATCACCATATCCTCTCGAACTGACAACTTCACTGTTGGATAACTTCAAGTATTTTTTCCGGTTCGCTGCCTTACCTGTCAGTCAAATTATAGGTACGTGACGCTTGACTTTGTTGCTATCACAAAAAACACGAACGTAGACTTTACTTATCATATTAAATAAGCTATCAGCCGGTGTCTGCTAAATAATAAGTAGAGAAAAAGAAAGAATATTATGCTATGTCTGTTGACCTACATTCAAAACAAGAATAGAAGCTGAACGTTGAGGCCATCATGTCATCAACTCACCAATGCACGAAGATAAGAAGTTAACACTTATTGACAAACTAAACGTTATAAAGCGTCTACGTTACATTGTGTTGGTAGTAGATAAATCAGAAAAGGGGAATATACAAACCAATGAATTTTACAATTTTGAATATTAAAAAAATAGATCCCTTTACCTAACAATGGATATAGGTACCTAATAGAAAATGTAAGATTAGGTTATGATGATGCGCTAACTCTCTTTCTGTAAATTTGAAAATCTTGGGCAATGGTAACTTTTACTTTTTTTAATTACGAATTAATCCCGTAACTTAATATAGGTACATACATGTATTCGCTCGCTTAATTTGAGACGTGTACAAGGTCTTTGTAAAAAACTACTAAAGCGTAGGGAGAGTCGCTGATAATTCTGTCGTAGAGATGAGTCAACGACCTTTCAATGTCAGCGACGGACTTGTTGAATAAAATCAGTGTCGAGTTAAATACGTACCTAAGTCTTTAAAGGATTATAGGTAACCGAATATATATCTACGTTATTCGATGATATTTGAAAGTTGTGCTGCATTATTGTGAACAGGCGACATTATTTAGTCGGTACCTACATTATCTAATAGGAATATTGTTTATTTTTATCTCTAGATATCCGATTAGTAATACCATGTGCCACAGTTAAACGCCCACTCAAATATTTGCTTATTCACATAACTGCGCATTTGTTTACCTGACTGATATATCAATCAGTACTTTTCATTTCCGATGTAACTAAGTAGGTACCTAAGTAGTAAACAGACTATTCAGAGAGCCTCTGAATAAACCAGCGTATTTTTAATGATTTTAATACATTATATATAAACAATAGATATTAAATAGCGTATTTTGATAGATTTTAGTTTATTATGTACTTTTATATTTATATGTTTATAGGTACATTATTATTTACTTAATTACACAATTATCTGTCTACGTAGCTACGTGCGTATGTAATGATTATATATTTACCTAGACGAAATGTTAATTTAGGTGACTGACGGTCAGCTTACTTTGATGAACTTTGACCATACTAGAAGAATTGTAAAACCCTTTGTGTGATACTATATCTTCAGATTTTCTTATGCTAGACTATTATAGTGTGGAAACGACATATTGGTGATTCATAAAATACATTCAGTAAGTACCTACATAAATCATAACATAGTTGTACCTACTTATTAGAAATTAAATTCCTTGACTGTATAAGTGTAACTAATGCAGATTAGTTCCGCTCGCCCATAGCATGTAAAATGTTTACTAAAATCATGACGAAGCGACTTAATTCACTAAAAGATTGAGTTATATCAGTAGTTGTAAATACTTACCTATACCTACATAGTGTTGGTACTTATCTAAAACGTTTTTTATAAGTTCATTGCCCTTATTTTGTGTACCTATTCAGTAAATACCTAGGCAAGAACATAAATTTTGTAAACTTTGCATTACTTCACTCTTTTTCAGTCTTTCCTTCAAAATTTCTCTTCTTCCTTTGTCACAAACAACGGTGAGTAACAGTTCAAAACCCTATTTAAGCATATAAGGTTTTGTCGTACAAAACATCAAAAGTATAAGTCGTGTTTACAGTTAGGTTGAATCATAAGTTTTATGCAGTTGCGTCTACCTATCGTGTGTAAACGAGTGACTAACGAATGACTGGATTCATTCACAAAATGTGTTTGTTTCAGTAGACTCGCACATTTTTAAACGCTAGGTACGATACATTTGTAACTAACTACATAATATCATCATCATACTGTATCATACAGTCGCTGTTGATAGCACTCGACTTGCATAATTGTCGATAAGAATGTAACAATCAAAATCAATGGTAGTTATCTTTTGGTATTTTACTGCAGATAAGTATAAGGAAGTAGGTAGGTACTTACTTGACCAAATCCGGTGCGAAGTTTATCATTAAAAATATACTTAGCAGATTTTGTTGCATTATGAAATGTGACACATTTTGATATCGATACGAATTGTGGTAGTTAAAAATTGATAAAAGACTGATAAATTATTTTTAAATAGATTCTTTGAGACTTAGATACACATTGGTACTTAAATATAGAAATTAACAGATCATGTTACAGCTAGGTAGCTACCTAGTCCTAGGTAATAAGCTAATAAGATTATGAGTTGCTTAAGTATGTATTTGCAAATACATACTTAAGCACTATAGTTGTTAGCACTATGATTCTATACAGGTATGAAGCAATGTACCTGCTATATTTATCACGCATTCATTTGCTTTCATTTTGATTCTTATTAGTAGGTATTTAACTTCTTACATACACTTACTGTTATAATTTTGCCATCAATGCTTATTCTAGTATGCGTTTTCCTCAACGCGCGGAGGCTTCGAAGCGTATGACTCATCCATAATTCACGTGGCGACTTATCACGTACATAACTAAGCGCATTATTACAGCACACACAGTGGATGTTACCGGCGCGTGCGCAGGCTACAACAGCTATGACTCACTCGCATCCTGTTCGGCCTTACCACTTTCTCGAATTTAGCAATCTATCGTATCTTGCATGCTTTACGACCGAACCGACGACACTGATAGGAAAATTCAAAGGAAACGCTTCTATTTCCTCAAACGAATGTGAACATCATTTTCATAGGCATTCGTTTGAATCAGAATATTTATTTACATATGGGTAGGTATATTAAAACGAATTGAAACAAGTTACGAGTTTCTTTATCTTCTGCTTTAGTTTGGTCATTCACTACCTATAACTAAATGGAAGAAGAAAAAAACAACAACCTATTATTTAAATTGATAAAACTTTTCTTAATTTTTTATACTTTAGTCTAGTAGGTATCATTCTATAAACGACATTAAACTGTATTAAGGTACTTTACTTACGTAAGTATACGTACGCGATAATTAAGTATAAGTATAGGTAAACTAGTTTTGGTTCGTCGAATTTTTATCTAATGAGTCATAGCAAGCTCGACGATTGATAATGAAATGTAATAATAATAAATATAAAAAAATAAACGTTTGATGAAGTCATCCAATCAATTTATTTGAGGAACATCTCAGGTTGATTATGTTTGCCTTTGATTTTCACAAACATTGATTACTCATAATTACATTATTGCTTACAATCAAAGATAAAAAGAGATGTTGGTTAAAAGTCGTTTGTGCTTGTTTATGTAGGTACGAGTACATGTTAGGTTGGAAGCATCTCTAAAAAAGAAAAAGGAAGAAAACAGTCGCTGTTGATTTCGTTTCTGAATGTGTAAATAATTCAAGATATTATAATGATGATTACGTGGATGCCAGTACCATACCTAACTACCCACCTATTACTTATACTTACCCAAGTACTTCACCTACTACTTAGTCATTAATAAAAAACAATAATCTACTAAATTTAGTCAACGTGATGGATAAATGATGAGGTAAGGATTTAAAAATTAAAAAGGAAGAACACGAGAAGCATAATCAATTCAGGTTTAGTAAGAATAGATAATAATTACTAACGTACGAGTAACGAAAGATAAAAGCAAAGACAAAGGCATACACAACAACGGAATTGTAAACACTATATTAGGTACCTATGTAGGTTTCCTTTATATTACCTAGGTATATAAAAATTAATCCCTATTTCCTCTGGTCACAGACTTCGATCGGTCACAGGCTCGACCGACTTCGATAATTCATTTAATTAAATAAAAGTTTCTTGTTTATTGCCAGATTCTTATAAAAAAAATATAGAAGAAATGCGAAATATGTAGAATTTATAGTCCTATTAGACGCAGACGAAGTTACGAGGGTCACTAGTGTGCTATATATTTCAGTATCTTGTAAGAAAACAAGAAATGTTACTTTGCCAATCAAACTGTTTCAAGTTCAATTCTAAAGTAAACTTGATGTCGGTATCGACATAAATCTATAAATGGTTTACCCTAATGTCATTGTCTTTAAATTACCTACTTCTTATACTATGCATCTCGTTGAAATGCTTCTTTGTTTTTAATGTTTGTTCAAACTAGAATACTAAAGTATATAAGTTTTATTTATTTATGTTTCTATATGTTTTGGTCTTTCGACTATGTATATTTCGACTTAGAGCATTCTAATAAAACTAGTAGGTAATTAGTTTTGTACCTGGATGTAGAGGTGAAAGAGCAACACGCTCAAAGTCAACGCTGACCAATACACAACAAGTAATAATAATATGCCATACACCGTAATATTTCCATAACACAAACTCTGTTACCTACAATGTTTTCGTCAGGACACGTTGAGTTGAGTAATGTCGAGTTGAGATGCAAATCCGGCGTGGTGAGACACCCACACTGTCCAACCATCTTTGTTTAACGGATTACACATAACTGACGTTAATCAACTTGACTGTTTTAAGCCCAGACGACTGATAGCTTAACTGGAGGAAGGCCGGTATTAAGGTAAGCAAACTTACTTCGCAATGTTGCGTAATTTTACTGTGTGACGTTCTGATATTTTAATTCCTGTTACAAATATTTGGTTCTTAAAATAAATGCCAAGACTGACCATTTAATTTGGCAGTTGACGGCAAAAGGGCCTACAGCCCTACACGCTTCCCTGACGGCGCGACATAGTGAATATGCGGTCCTGTTGGACGCGTCGAAGCTTAACTAAAGATGGATAAATTGTATATCTACTAAGTACTTTTCTCAAATAACTATGAGCGCTAGAATTAAACTGTCAAAGTACCGCATTATAAAAAATCTTTTATACAGATTTATAAGGAAACTCCTCATGTGTTGTTGTGCTGTATTCAGTAATTACTTACAAACAAAGCGAATGACAATAATATTCATAAGCTAATTTGTTTACAGTGTACATTCTCGTATTCAGTAATTTAGTGAGTTAGGTATGTACGAAAATATGTAGCTAGAGATAACATTGTTTTGAGGGACATTTGTGTGACGCAGCGAGAAAACAATACAATCATGTAATGTTATATGGTTTCTATGCGACTATTTGCATAATTATTCACTGGTAGGTATTCTATCGTCACACCTATTAGGTACTAAGTAGTTATTATTTTACAGAAATATAAACTACAAAGATTTATTGTTACTGCTAGCTTATACGAGTATGTTAACGCTATCTAAAATACATGGTTATGAATGAATACATAACATAATGTTATTTACTAACACCTATAGGTAAAATTAAATCGCCGAAAATGGATTAATCTTTCAGAAAATTACATAAAAAGTAAAAAATATTAGACAAAATGTTATAATTTAATATTGGAACCGGTTATCAGTCGGTCCCAAACCATAAGTCCTTTGAGAAGTCACTAAAAGTAAGTACCTACTATGTATTTAGTGGTATTTAATTTTGGTATGTATTATGTAGTTTGACTGTCATAACTTTGAAACTTTAAACAATACGCAATGAAGATAGATACCAACATATTATTGTATTACGAAGCTTGGCGCCCATCACACTATGACTCATAAGTCTTAGTCTTAGTAAATAATAAAATTATAATTACTTGTAACGGAATATACAATAAGCATAAGTAATAAGCATATATTTTGCTTTAATTAATCTGCATAACGCATACTAGTCACAGGCACTTAGGAATGTGAAGTAAGTAATCTAATCACCTATATTTTTAGTCAGTAAAGTTAAAGTGAAAGTTTATAGTTGTTTTAAAGTTTAGATTTAGAAGTTTTGTTAAACTTAGACTGTGAAGCCATCTTTTATGTAAGCAGGTACCCTCCACCTCTTTATGAGTAAGAAAACATACCCATCGTGCAGTTTTTGACGGTTTTTCCGGGGCAAGCAGAGACTCCTCTGAACGTACCTGTAACAAAGATTTTTAATATTTAATACCTAACGTAATAAAAATTAAAACGATATATATATCTACGTGATTAAATATCTCAATCTTAATTATTATTTATTTCAAAACTACTATAGGTATAAATATAACGGCGGCAATAAATACGTTATACGTGATTCATCTAAACTAAATCCTTATGATGAATAAATGACTCAAGGTTCATTGATCTTTTTCTTTCTTCCACAAATAAATAATTATTAAGTATGTTACTGTTGCTTATTTTTTAATTTACGTAACCCAGAGCCCACATAGTTGAACTGTTTTTGTAATGAAGTTTTATTTGACACTAATGTTATGTTAACAATTTAATTGTTCTAACAATATTACGACAATTTCTACAAGATTATTCACCTTTGTATTAGTAAAACTACACTGTCTTCTATGTGGGTGGGTATATAAGTAGTAAGTAGGTACCTATTTCCTTTCCTGTGCATAAGAATGGCAACATTAATAAACTGAATTAAAATCAAATGAAATTGGAATTGTATTTTGACTAATATTTTTTATATACTTTGATAAACTTTGATTGTTTTTCCAAATTAGATAGGTAGGAACATTATCACATTAAAATGTGACGCTTCGAATCAATGATACCTAATCGTAATTGTAATATGCTCGGGTACCTTTAACTTTTACATCAGCGAAGGCTTTAAATGGGTATTAGTCTCATTAATATTTTATTTGTATTACTCAATGTATCATACTGTGAGTCGTAAAGATAAAATTAAACACACATAGTACAACATAACATAAAGCAGTTAATAATAAATTACAGCTTAAGATTAGCTTACGTAGATACCTACTGGTTATACTGGGGTGTCCCAGAAGTAGAGACAAAATGATCTTAACAATATTTGATTAAAAATAATTTGATATTATATAAATTTAGGATGTAGCTTGTAAATTTATTTCAGTGTTTAAACTATTTTGTGTCTAAATATGACTACTGTCATCAAGCCG
>DWBH01000542.1:0-11928 GCA_018230765.1 Ernsta delagoae
AAATGCTTTAAAGGTCTGTTTCATAATTTTCAAATATAATTAAATATTCATATACGAGATATTGTATTGTAACGTAGGTACCTAATTCAGTCTATTTTTGTGTTTTTATTGTGACGCGATTTTTGGTTTTCCCTGCGTATGCGAAAACTTAATAAAGTAAGGAAGTTCCGCCATAAATTATTATTAGGTGGTTATATTTTGGCGTGTATTTTTATCACGTATCAATATTACTTATAATTAGTATATTGCTTAAGATGCTTTTTCCTGAAGGTCCAAAATGTTCTTGAATTCAGTATGCGCGCTTCAGGTCGCTTGAAGGTTGGTCTTTCCGACCTAATTGATATTCAGTGTGATGTTCGGGTTATAGTACGTCGATAGACAAATCGATCTAACCCCAGTTCCGTTGGTTCATTGCGATTGTATTCCTATTAGGGCATAAAATCTATAAATAAACTTTGTTGGCATCTTTATAAAGTCAACTGTAGCTTTATCGTAATTAAGTTACAATTTGCATTCGTGAAAACTTTGCGGAATGTCCCTGTGGGGCGTACATTGTCTAAACAATCTAACGTAGTTGAAAATTCAACTCTATTTGCTTCTAGTTAAAGGTGGATATTTCGATGACTGAATTAATTTTTATGATACCTAGCCCACAGAATTTGTTTATAGAAATAACACACACATTTTAGGAGATAGAGTGCGTATTGTTTATGATAAAAAATATTATTATACACAAAATTTATAGGTTATCATTAATTTTTTTTTATCTTTAGTCTCAATGCAGCTCCGTCGTGTCATAATGTATTTTAACTTATGTTTATAATGTAGGTTTGTTGTTAATATGTATACCTAATAATAGGTATACATACCTACATAATAATATTTTGTATTACTGCGACGTGATTTTTAAATACTATTTTCCTACATGTAGGTATGTAGTGAGATAGCCGGCTGTCGAGTAACGCCCCTAATTCCTGCTATTGAATATCCATTTACAAATAATTACAATAATTCCATAAACATTTATGTATAGTGCATGGATTTCATTTCACCTGCGTGGTTGGTTTGGCACAATACTTATTGTTTATGGAACACTCTTGAATCCATAACTATCTAAAGTATACATATCGCCAAAGTATAATTTTTTAGTAATAAAAAATTTGTAAGACGATCAGGCACGCCGTTTTCTAACCAATTTTTGAATGTTTTATGTGTACATGGAAAAATCATTTGTCTCGTGCCTATATAGACCATGGAGTTAGGATGTAGAGTTGAAAATCCTATGTTGTGCGTTATATGAATCTTGTGCATCTAATTGTATGTTTCAATCGATTGAAACACGAGTTCAGGATCGTGTAGTGTCCTTTGTACCTCCGTGTGACCTTATCTGTAGTGTTTATTTGAATATTGATGAAGAAATAACTACGAAAAACAAAACTGTAGGTTTCAGGTACCTACATTATAAAGTTTCAAAGTTTAAATATAGTACACTATTTATTATAGTTCTGTTATAGTTTTTCATTGATAAAAAAGCACCTAGGTACTTTTTTGGAATCGCTATCTTTTTGGCCACTATAATATGGCCATTTGTGATTGCAAAGTAAAGCGGCAGCGACTGTGTTTATTATTAGTCTTATGCAAACTAAGGAACCTCTGTTACAGGCAGGTGACAATCGTTGTTCCTTTATTTAGTTAGGTAGGTATATAGAGAGATAATTAAGTTATTTTCACTTGTAGGCGCCAGCGTCGCTCGTCTGAAATAAACAAGATATTTCGAGTGCCCTACATTTCGTTTCTTTGGCAAAAACTGGAACCGCCTGCTTCACACATTCTTCTGAAGTGTCTCCAAAACGTACAAAGGCATAATTCGATTCAAAATGTTTGGCAGCACAGTGCTTATTATACACAAATGCGCAATAAGTATTCGAATTTTCAAAAGTTGGAATGTGCATAGTCGAATCATTGTTGACAGTGGCGACACTCGCAACTTCAGACAAGCCCAAAATCGCAACATACCTACCTACATTGTAGTAATTTGCGTTCATATAAGCAAAGGTGTAACAGACTCGCGTATGATTTGTGCGAGTGAATCACTTCGGCTCGACCGTAGGTACCTACCTATTACTGTTGGATGACTGTTGACTCACGTCGTAAGTCAGCTGAGTTCAGTTCAAACGTACCGGAAGCGTGTCGGAAGCTGATTTTTTTATCAATGACTCAACACGTTTAACCAAAACGCAATCGAGACTAGTTTTTAAGTAAACAGCAGCGTGGTTCTTCTTTGTGTGTGTGTCTCGTGGTGTTGTGTTTATGAGAGGCACTCTATCTCATAAGTTTTTGAAACAACCCTGACATTGCGAAGTCGCAAACCAAGTTCCAATTTAGACAAAGCACTAGAATAACTTGACCGCATTCCAACGACGATCAATGTAACGTTTTACTGTCGCTGGATTGGGAAATACCAATAGTAATGTGCCTTCCGTTTTTAAATAGGTGATTAAATTGTTTTTGATCTTTTCATGGTGGATTCTTTAGTTGAAACCTATTCATTGCGTTTAAGTGACGTAACCTAACTAGGAATGTTCTCGAAGCGCTGGGATGTAGAAGTGGTTCAAACAAAAGGGTTGTAAGTGGAGAAGGGTAGGTATCTAGTCAAAGTTGTCATTTCACTTCACTTCACACTTCGCTTCTTCTGGTGGGATAAAGGGCTTTTGACGTTTGAATAACTACGGATTAAGATTTGACGTACCTACATAGGCAGTTTGTAGTACCAGCATTGTCCCTTACTGCTTACTACTTACCTACCTAGGTTTTGGAAAATACGGCATTGAAAATTCCATCGTCACAATTCAATAGTTAGGTTGGGCATTGCTTAAAAATTGTAGCTCAGGCCCTACCTATATAATATTTACCTACTCCTAGGTAGTAACTTGGTAGTTTATTGAATTGAATAATTATATTGAATAGTTTTATTTATTAAATCTTGGAAGGAATCGTTTGTTAAACTAGCTTTTCAAGCAGATTAGCCTATTCTTATGAAACCTACCTACATAAGTTGTGTCGCATTCAAGATGACAACGTTTAATGTTCTATAGTTACGTTTATTTAGGTACACAAGGACTTGCGTACTTACCTATCTGTAATCAGATGCATAAACGCAGGTGGTGCTATGGGACGGACGCCTGTATAAACCCAGCTGTATTATAAATTACGATAATAAACAGAATATTTGAGGCCGCGTGTTCAAGAGCTGCCTAATAATAATATGATAAAAATTTATTTAATACTATCACCTACGTCGCGTCGTGTCATGCATATTATTATTCGGTGAACTTATTTGGTCGTTTTTAATTCCTACGCACTAATGGCGCCGAAACCAGTTCAGTAACTACCTACTGACTGTATACCTAGTTTGTATGTGAATGGAGATCTACAAATCTTTATGTGGGTAGCTGTCTTCGTGAATGTAACATCAGAAAGCGGGCCCCCGAGCTCCCCCATCGCGCGCTAATTAGTCAATTGAGCATTCAGCTATGAAATGTGGGTTGATAACATTGTGACTTTGTCATTCTTATTCAAAGGATTTTTAACGAAATATCGATGTCCTCAATATTATATTATCTTCATTATTAAGTACCTACCTATATCTAGTCATTACATGCATCTATATTTATTGGGTTTATTATTTGAATAAGACAAGCTATATGTCTAAGTTCTACGTAGTTTAGAAAGCGTAAGCTAAAAGCGAGTGTTTTCAATGATGTCAAACATTTTCGTATCTTTGTAACTAGCAAAAGGCTGGCACATAAAATAAAAAATTATCAAGATAAGTGACAACCCTAGAAATATGTATAGTCAGCTATATAAACATTATTTTGCAGCAATCGTAAAAAAGGGTAAAAAGGGGACAAGTGGGACGACAATGTATTTTAATGAAATAATAGACGTGACCATCGCATCGGTAGTAGAACGTTGTCTCAGATTCGACCTCGAGGCCGCAAGAGAAGTGGGCTTTCTTTCAAGAGGAAATTGAGCGTCACTTAACAAACACTTGGGGATGAATGGGGGCACCTATGAGCGCATAAAATAGACCCTCGAACAAAATAGTGTGCTATTTTGAAATAAATGTAAAACAGTGATGTATCGCAAAATACTAGCTGAACTATCACCTACTTGTACTATTTTATTTGTAATCAAACCAGTATAAATCTTTACATTGAGTATTAGTTTTGTACTTGTTATCAAACCAATATTGCACTTGGATGTCTTGGATGCAAATAGTATGTAAGCAAAATGTAATAGATTTTTAAAATTTAAACATTGTAATCAACAAAATGTTTTTAGCTAAGAAAGGTGCATGTCAGTTATTTTTTGTATGCACGGTTTAATTTACAGTATTTTTTCCTCTTCTAAAATACCTACAATTGATCAGGTGTTTTAAATTACCTACTTGACGTTACATTACTATTCATTAAATAGGTTAATCATGTCATGTTCCTAAATTAGATACCTACATGTAAGTAGTATTTTGTTTACTGTAATTCTGTTGACTCTTCATATAGCAAGTGTGTTTACCAAGATACAAGGTTTTTTTATATAATTGGTACACATAGATAGTACATTAACAACCTCATTTAACTTAACATAATTATCAAGTTTTAAGATTACATGAGATCGAAACCGAACGGTGAGAAGGGCAACAGGTATTACAAAAACCAAGGTTACATATCCATGGAGCATTACTGTAATAATTAATCAGAGGCAGATGACGCAAGTACAATTAGTAACTAGTAGGTACTAGTTATTCATGTCCGTATATTTACGTGACTACTCATGAGTATTCTAATATTTCTAAGGAAAATATGAGCCTGATTGAAACGAGTTTGGTTTCCCTGAAATTGGATATGTTTTAATAAAAACATTTTAGTTACTTCTGGGACCTCGACATACATATTATTTATGATAATAATTGTATGAATAATGAATAACTTGGAAGCCAATGTTTGTTGGAGATCAGTAAATGTTAAATAAATTACATTAGTTTCGCACTTTAGCAAATATTACTACCTACCTATATCTATTTAAAGTTCTTCGAAACCATGCGATAAGTTATTTTGAAAATCCGTTGATAAAAGCGAATTGACGCGATAACGCTGACTGAACTCTACATAATTTGAGCTTATCAATAATTTTATTGATATTTACTGCAGCATAAACTTCAAAGGTGACCCAAAAACACGCATTAATAACTTGTAAGGGATAAGTGCAAAGTGTGAGTACTCTAGGTGCATCGATATGGAACTGTCTGTTATCTGTGTAACTTATTGCTATTGTATGTAGATGTCAACTTTCACCCACTCGCTTTGTGAACTCTGTTAATATAATTATTGTTAAGTTTTTGTATAAGCGCAGCTCATGGTGAACTCGATCTATCTACGAGACCTTGTTTCACATATGGGGCGCGCCGGTAGGCTTGTAGTGCAATGTAACCCTATACTTGTTTTGCTAACTACATAGGTTTATTAATATCTGAACTAGTCGCTTGGCCATAGTTCGTAGTATGTTTAGCGTATTCTGTTCCTTTTCATTGGACTGTGTCAATTCTTGTGTTACTAGAATGTCGACATACGCCCGCCACGTCACACTGCCATTATTGTATTGTTTTATTTTTTTATCGAACGTATTTTACCTAATAGATTAGTCATATTGTACGAGGTGAGACACGTTTTATGAAATTTTTTACACTTTATCGAATCAATAAAATAGTTGTAGATGGTAGTTGGTTGTTTCAATTTCGAATTAATCCATTAAAATTCCGGTTCAATTGTCAAGCGACGCTGGGGCTGCCGGCGTGACTCAGAGCCGCTCCGACCTCAATACCGCACAAGTCAACGGGAGTAACCGACGACAAAGAATACACACCCCAGAACATTAATATTTAAAATTGGTTTTATTGATAAATTTGCCAAAAAAAAGTAATTAATGGTTATTGTACATGTCGATTATTGATTGAAAAAAGATTAAAAATATACAAGTTCTTAATTTGCACGATATATATAAAAATATAATTCAACTCAGATCAAGTCATTACCAATATCCTTGTGCAATAAATCTTATACATGTAAACAGAAATGACAATACATAATTGAGGAAACTTCTAATCCCGTAACAATATTTGAACACCTAATATATAATTATTCCTTTAACAAAGTTTTTCATAGTTGCAACACATAATTATGTTGGTAATTACGTTCAAATGAGCCAGTAATAATTAAACTTTAATCCATTTACAATAACGATATTTTTTTAGAGTTTTTCATTTAATATTAAGGAGTTACAGTCTGTCGACAGTGGCAGTCTGCGGTGTTCAAAACAGCACAGAATGACACACCACTTCACACTGGACACTACAAATGGTGGGGTGCGCTCACCTAAGGCTCACTAACTTGTTCAAAGGATACCAAATCCTAAAGTGTCGCATTAACTTCTCATTCGATACATTTGAATTATATAACAAGATAATATATCTGAAAAAATTTAATGTATTCTTAATTATTATTAAACACTGGTTCAGGCAACTCCCGAGCCTGCACTAACCTCTCATACTAATTGTTCAGAAGTTAAAATCTACCACAGAATAATCACTTGTTATGCTAAGTTCAGACAGCGAGATAAAAGAAACTTGCATCACAAAATAACTAATGTATATAAAATATATGACAAAGTGTCAATGTGCAACTTTGAAGATAACTAACAGAAATAATGGCAGGAGTATAGGAATTTATCAAACAATAATTGATAAAAACATTGTCATAAAAGACATAAAGGAACAGTTTTGTGGGAGAACATGGTTCTACGATAGAATCAAGTTTCAAATAAAAACAAACCCTCTGGTTTCTAAGCCTTTTTTGTAATTATAAGTAATTGTGCAAAGCTTAAAAAATGTGATTACCTCAAGGACTCTAAAGATTCAGACCCAGACATAACTACAAAGTTAATGGAATATTATGAAACAAACCAGAGCACAAACCTACATGCAAATTCTGTAACAAACTCGCCTAGCAAGATATTTCAAAACTACAGATTTGATTCTGTTTCAGCATGTAGTTGTGACTGACTAAAAAGTTTTAGCTGTCAACCAACTATTTAATGATTTAACGGACCAACTATCCCCAATTTTCTCTTACACTAATCCACCAACCATGCTAAATAAGAATATAGGTACTTTATAATAAAATACATGTTATATGTGTGTATAAAATACATGTTTACATAATAATATTGAATTATACATGTATATGAAGGTACATGAAAATTATGCCTTTAATGAATAATTGCTATCAGATTATGTGGTTATGCTGGTAAATAGGATAACCAACTATAATATTTTGTGCTACATTTTTAAAGCTAGCTGTATGAAGAGAAATACTTTATAAAATTAACTGTTTCAATCAGTTATATAATAACTACTGGTGTAATCAAAATGTAATAAAAAATGCATTATATCCTTAGTTGTATATTTACTTATATTTTTATATTAGGCATAATTAATATCAATAAGACTAAATTATCAAGGGGCCATTTTAATACTACAAACATTGTAAAATATAAATGCATATATACCCAAATGAAAGATAACATGAACTTTTGTTGAATCGCTCACAACATTTCCTGTTTATTGTAATTGACATGGGACTGTCTGAGCTTAGCATTAGTAATTACCATTTAAAATAACATAATTTTGATTCTCAAGTAATTCTATATTTAATTTAATTATTTAATAAAAATATTGTTATGAATAAAGTTGTCCAAAATTTAGATCTAATAATTATTTACATTAATAATATTATACTTTACTTTTAATAGTATTATTCATTTACCATTTAATAGTTTGAAAATAACACTCTAAGGAAGGTTCTAGAACATACTCCAAATCTAAGGCTCCTAGGTACAAGGTTTTATCAATAACATGTTAACTTCTGAACAAAGAAGCATCCACACGCACATGGAATTTCAGAGTGAAACACACACAGAATCGGGTGTCCCCAATTCAATTAGCATACCAATACACAGACGGACCGGTGTTCAGAGCATCAAACACACGATCACAGAAAGGACAGTCTTCCCACAGTTGTGATGTCTGTGCATTTCTCACTCGACCTACCGCACTCAATAATACAGCCCAACAAATGCACATTCTCAAATGCTAAAGGTATTCGACAAGCAGTATCGCTCACCCGATCTAGTTAACTTTTGGAACCATCGAGCCAAATCCGGGTACGAGAAGTCTTTCGAATTATTAAATATTTTATTTTATACCTAGACGCGACGAGCTCCCACCGTGATTACAGGAGGGTGCATATTTGTTTTGACTTCTTTGGTTTCTTGTCTTCTTTCGGGGACTTTTTGTTGATTTGTCGCACTAGGTCGTAGAATACGTCGTTCACGTTGATTTTGGCTTTCGCGGAAGTCTCCATGAAGGCGCAGTTGAAGTGGCGCGCGAGGTTTGCGCCCTGCTCCTTCCCGACCACGCGCTCTGCCTCAAGGTCGCACTTGTTGCCCACCAGCACCATCGGCACGTCATCCTTGTCCTTCACTCGCAGGATTTGCTCCCGGAGGTCCTGCAGGTCGTTGAACGTCGACTGAGCAGTGATCGAGTACACTAACACGAAACCTTGCCCGTTTTTCATATACAAATCTCTCATCGCCGTGAACTGCTCTGTGCCCGCCGTGTCCAGTATCTCCAACATACATTGCTGACCGTCCACTTCCACCTGTTTCCGATAGCTGTCCTCTATGGTGGGGTCGTATTTCTCCACAAAGATGCCTTGTACAAACTGTACTGTCAGGGCGGACTTTCCCACGCCTCCGCTTCCTAACACGACTATTTTGTATTCACGCATTATTAACTATTGTGTGCCTCGTGAATGAAAACACTGAAATCAAATATCAAACTTCTAAAAAGCACATTAACTAGTAAGTTATTGCAAAAAAACTTTTAACAAGTCAAACCGCCATGACACCGTTAGCAGGGCGATGGCTCACTTTAATTTGGTGTTGCCAGTTTTGTCAGACAAAAATGTTTTTTTTTAAACGGATTTATAACCAACACGTCTTATTGCCAGCGCTAGCAAAATTTAGTAGTCTGTTCTGTGTTATTGCTTTGGGTTTTGGAATTTTTTCTTGTATTATTTTATAGTAATAATTTAATACTTACTCTTATATCCTAAGACTTACATATTAATATGTAAAAAATCGTTTAAAAATGATAACATCAAAAAATGCTTTTCTAAACCATAGGTACAATGAAAAGGAAGTTGGAGATCCACTAATATACATTTATTAACATAATATAATAACATTGGAATTACTTTTTTTATGCAAGGTTTAGTAAAATATTATTTACAAAAAAGAATAAGTTCTAGAAGTAACAAAGACGTATAATTTTCTTGGATAATTTTTACAATGGTAACTGACACTGATAACAAAAGCTTCGATGGCGGTCTTCTAGAGGGCAGCACAAGTTCGAAAACAAGTTCGGGACGCTGCGCTGTTTTATTTAAATTATGCTACAAATCATTGAAATAATTTATTCTATGCCTAACAATGATTTTAGCTAGCAAGAAATGATAATATTATAGCTAATTCAAGTTACGGCTTTTGGTAAAGAAGGAATGAAAGGTAATAATTATTAAGATGGGTCTGCTTCGCCCCTTCCCCCTGGACGACCTTACCTAGCTTGGAATACTAATTACTAAGTACCTACCTACTTACTTGCTTAGACCTCAGATTAAACAAAAACTAAAAGTTAGTTTTCATTCTGAATAGAATAATCTGCTTTTTGTATGGCAATACCATAAATGGTAGTATCATTTTGATCCGCCTACGAAGTCCTACCTACCTAGGCTTAGAGTACCTACTAATAGACCTATCTAGGTAATCTACGTATATTTATCTATCGAAACAATCATTCAATACCTAATTAATAGGTAAGTAGGTACCAACTTACCTATACTTACCTGATTATTATTATATATTATCTAATATTATGTATTTTTAATGGAGTCCTCGCGTGATGCATGACCGCGCGCAATCTACCATGTTACCATGCCATAAGTGTCACTAAACTTGAGAATGAAAAAAATCTGATTTAACCGCTCCCAGGTTTTTCCCTGCACACGGATAAAACAAAAACACGTTGGCTGTCCATATTAAGAAGTTAATTATGATATTAGGTATTATTGATTCATGTACTTAGGTACTCAACTTATAATTTTTATATCCTTAATTTTATTAGGTAATCTTCAGTACACGTGTTACCCATTGTGTTTAGGTAGGTACCTACTCTTAAACGGCTAGATAGATTTTCGTGAAATTTTGCGGGTGTGTTCCAGTTGATTCGAGAATGGTTTAGATTCACAATTGGACCCCGTAGGTGGCGCTGCTGTCAGTATATTATTATCAACAAAAAATCTAAGACGGGTATTATAAGTAAGTACCTACCTATTGTAAGTAGGTACTTATAATAAGTAGGTACTTATAACAGGTTGTGAAAGTAGTTTTATATCAAATCCCTTAGCAGTACTAAAGGACTTGTAAGTCAGTAGCTACTTCAATAAGTTGATTCAAATATTCTGGAGTAAAGTAAATTAATAAATAAATAGGATCGTCATACACGCACAACACGGCTTAATAAAGCGTGAATTTGGGAAAGAAAAGATCATTATTACCTACTGAGGGAATCCTTTATTAAAAATGTATCAAAATTTTGTGTTTTCGGGCGGACGTGACGTAATAATAATGTCTAAAATATTTGCACAGTTGTTTCACAGTGTAGTATCCTCCTTCGCAGAGCATTTGTAAGGTCTATGAATTATTAAAACAGGAACGAGAATGTTGTTCATAATAATAAAAACTTCTACGGATCTTTTAAATCCACATCTTTTTAACCCCCGACGCAAAACGACGGGGTGTTATAAGTTTGTGTGTGTGTGTGTGTCAATGTATATGTGTCTGTCTGTGGCATCGTAGCTCCCGAACGGATGATCCGATTTTAGTGCAGTTTTTTTTGGTCGAAAGGTATATCAGTGGATAGTGTTGTAAGCTATGTTTGGTAGAAATCGGTTCAGATCTTCAGACCATCAGCATGCGTTGTGTCGACCAATGGGTAAACGATAGGTATACTTATATACACTATATTACCTATAAATAAAGGATTTATTTCTTTGCTTGAATAGGCTCTGAAACTACTGAACCGATTTGAAAAATTCTTTTTTCATTAGGCTTATCTCTCAAAATATAAGGTATTGTATTCCCAATATACCTAAGTATAGCTTCAAGGCAGGTGAGGGCACTTCACCAATATTATGGATGATACCCATCTCTCTATATCCCGTGATCGATCTAATATTATTGTGTGTGCATAACTATCTACTGTGGCAATATAGTCGCCTCATCATTATGAGCCAGTAGGTATACCAGACATGTCATTCGTCAACTTGACAAGCTGACTGAAGCACTTATTCACAAGTTAAGCTTAATGAGATAACTTTGTAAGTGCGTCTTGAATACTAAACGTCATGCGTGAAAACTAATGGGGAACGTTGAATTTGCATTAAGTTCAGTTGACTTCGACTCACAGTGTAAAGAAATAAATATTGTATTGCTCTGTATGATTTTTGATAATTGCGAAGATGCTTTTGCAGTAGGTAGGTAGTAGGTATATTGTTAAAAATATTTTTTTAAAAGGTTTAGCTTAGTCACGACCCACGACCCACGGTCGACGACACGACCTCTAATTGTATCTTTTTCCTTAATTAGGTTAATATTGCATTACTATTTATTATATTTATAACTAGCTGTGCCCGCGACTTCGTCCGCGTGGTTTATATACGTTTTACATACCGACTACAGATTTTTTTCTAATTT
>DWBH01000543.1:0-11922 GCA_018230765.1 Ernsta delagoae
GAGATAAAAGATGGCTAAATGACACTAGCTCGATTCGATTTCGATTCGTTAGTTATTCGTGATCAAGCCACAGAACAATGATCTTTTTAATTCGACTGATTTCTCACACTTCACACGCATTCTACATACTTTTAAAAAGTTTAATTGTTTTTTAAACGGAATATTTCATTAGGTATTCTTAAACAGAACTGATTTTTTTTTATTTCATATAGGCAAAATTCTTGCATTTTCTGAGCTCATTCGTAGATGCAATCCTATCCTACTCTTGACGATTGTGGTGAAAAATTATTCAGGAATGGATACTAATTTTGTATTAATAAAATACCTACGAAATGTACCTACTATAATGGACTCGCTAAAATAGCAGATAGGTATATCACACCAAATAGCCCTACACTTACCTACACATACATATACATATTGATACATAGTCGTAATCTCTGTCGTGTATTACCCTGCATCCATCTTGCTGGTGTCAGTCACACGACACGCGTTACAGATGATATAATTTGTGCACAAAGTGTGAACAAACAGTAGACCACAGTGCAAACTCTTGGGCCATTGCCAGACAAATAATTTTGTGAAGTTAATAACTATAATAATAAACCTTGATACTCACATTTCCACACTAACCCAAAGACATTCACAGAAATACCTAGATAAAGGACCAAAAATCTAAAACTTATGTCTTAAATTTCTGCCTCATCTGGAATCGAAGCAAATTCAGGACATTTTGAATGGGCAATAAAGTTCGTCGGATTGTAGGTAGTTCGCTTAGTAAATAATTAAATAGATATAACTATGTCTCTATTCTCTATTCTAGCTAACTATAGCTAACTCTCTCTATTCTAGCCTAAAATTGTAAACTTAAGCTAATAAGAACATTTACTTAAACTGCCAAGTCTTGCAGCCATTCAAGTACCTAAGTAGACAGACATATCTACAGAACACCCTAGAATGCTCTAGATGATTAAAAACATAACTCCCAACGGGCTTGTGGCTGTTAGGGACAATGCTGCAATGAAGAGTTCTTGTTTGTATAGGATTTGGTACGAAAATAACAGCAGTGACGCTTATAAATTTTACAAAAACCTTATATATACCTAAGTATTTGTACAATTTTTTAAAGACCTTCGGCCAGTTCTAAATACTTAGAGATCTCTTGTATCACTCAATCTTTCAAGTCATTATCATCTCAGCTATATGAATAGACAGGGTCGATATAACACCTCGTGACCTCATTGATAGAGTAAGGTGTCCAAAGACTGGTTGGGAAAAATTTTACTTAACATCAAAGAAATATTTTGCATATGGCCCATTTTTTTCCCTCCGAAGTCTGCGCTTTTTTAAACTTCTTTTAATTGAATCGCCTAACTTTTACAATTTTCCAATATTTCGGAAAGATTTAACAAACGGTCTACAAAATTGCAACATTTATCATTTCTCACGACATTCCCTTTTCGAAACTTAAAGCCGAACACAAAAATTCTGAGCAGAAGGTAAGTAGAACTGAAAGATTTTTCTTTACCGTGGAAGAGATTTCCATTTATATAAAAGTAATTTCAATTTAATTTTTGATTATTTATAATAGGAACTACTAATCCGTGTATCAATATAATACCTACTTAGAATACCTACCTAAACGTAAGTAGTAAACGTGACGTATCTTTCAAACCAACCAAAAGTAAATAAGTAAGAACAAACAAATGTAAGTAAGTAGCTATGCAGGTACTTACTTTTAAAACTATCACAATGTCAATGTTAATGAACCCAGTTGCTTAGCAAGTTAATATCCCCCAGTTGTAATACAAGTAATAATAACCATTTTCATTTCGCCCTATAAAATATTTAGTTGTTTATCGTTCCGGGCTGAGCTATATATTAATATCAGAATTTTCATATCACGAAGTTGTAAGCTGTGAAAAAATTGAATAGCTATAGTACAGTACCTAGCATAACTGCTATTGCCAATAAAAAGTAACGCGTAAAAATAACGAAATATACCGAAGTGAATATTGCCTACAATATTTGGTACGAAGATTAAAATGGTTCATATAGTCGTATATTATATATTATATCGGAAACCAGAAAATTTTGGTCGGAAAATTGAAGAGTGAAATATACCTAAATTGAAAGAAAAAAAGCTAATAGATACAGTGCAAGAAATAAAACTAAAAAGACGCTCGATAGATTTTTCAATCATAAAAAATTGAAAACACTTACCGCCTTACTAATAAACGCTGTCTAAAACTAGTCATGGTTTAAAAATTATGCTGTCACTTTTAGTAACATAATGAAACACAGAGTAAGCATCAAAGCATCAGTATATAACCATGCTTAAATTTAGTTTACGTTTTGTAGTAACACCGTTAATGCTTAGGTAGTACTTACGATAGAAATCAGAGTTTAATTTCCATTGTGGTAATCTTGAAATCGATTACAATAGTTTACATAGTTATGACAGAACCGCAAGAAACTGCGGGCCTATATGTTACAAGCTTCCCAACTTTAGCAACTTTACCAACAAATCCGACAGTGAATCGGCCTAGCTGTTCCCTAACATGGAAACGCCATATACAACAACTAATAATGAAAGTTTTGAAATAATCTACATAATAGAGAGTAAAACATGATTAAGCTCTGACAGGCTAAGGGTTAAATTTCCGCTCGGCACGCATCTTTTGCATTTAATTTTATGGTTGAAGGAAAAAATATGGAAAACTTCTCTACTGTAGTGGGCTGTTACTGTCAGGTTGTGTAATGTGCTATCTGTATAATTAGAAACCTTAGTAAACAGTAAACATAGCAAAGTTAGTGGTAAACCTTTAACTTTCAGAAAGTAAATCATAAATTAAATACCTAAGTGTCGTATATAAGTCGTACCTGCGCGGAGTCAAAAAGAAAATCTTTGGGTAAGTATTTTACACATACTAAAGATTTTAAGTGCAATAATGGTGTGTTTTAGTGGTAATTTGCTTAGGTACATTAAATTAATAACAAAATTTTATTAATAAAATAACCGTCACCTTACATACGATCATCTTACAAGTTATGCGGAGCCTGTAACGTTTATGGTATCTATGTATATAGTTAAAAAATTATATAAGTAGATAATTTTTATCATAGGCACTTACCAAAACACATGCCTACTAATAAAATTATATACCTAAGTATAGAGCTAAGATTCAATGACGAACAAACCTATCGTAAAACAATTTGACCTAGGACCTTTGATTTCGTAGTAGGGTTGCCAGCTACAAGACTAGAGGGCCGGGAAACCAGTCATGAAATAATAAGTATACAGCGGAATATCGAAGCACGTACACTGGAGTGCCTATGCAGTAGGTACTTTATTACAATAGTTAAGCAAAGTTATGACAGCTCGACAAAAGTAGCTACGCTAGCGTAAACTAATCTCACAACTTTGCCGACAACCGCGACAGACCAGCCTTCTCGTGGCTTGACAATACATACTTACACGTAAATTAGCAATGTACCTACATTACTTACTTAAGCTTTTTACTTAGGCTTTCACGTTGCGACAAAGACCTAATGGGCAAAGTTTTATTTGAGGGCATAAAGTTGAACTAACATTCTAATAGAAGAGCAAGAATGAGAGCTAGTTTTCCTATTATTTGTGAGATTTAAGTGACAGCTAAACGCGTGTAAAAATAGTGATTGCTCGTGCTATTTTTCATTTTCTCCAATAGGTAAAGTACGTTTTTTATCGTCACAAACTAATCCTAGTGCATTTCCTAATATTTGGTTCCTCCCATCTCCTCACATGTTAGGTACCGGTAAAATATAATCTACTGAATATCACATTTAATGCAATTTATCTAAAAGACTACCTGCATAAGTATCTCAATAGGTTTGTCAACTTATTAATATTCTGGGAGACGAATTATGTGAAAAATGTTTGTAACTAAACCCATCGACATCTCCTTATTAGAAAATACCGAGCATCTCTTAACTCCTATTGAAAATTCATCATTTCAATAATTACGTCACCGGATTCCATTGTTCTACTTCATTCCTTTAATACTTAGGTAAGTATTGGTACAGCTCATTTAATTTAATCGTGAAAGATCCTAAAGAACCCGACGCTGCCATTAAATTTATAAAAAAGTTATTGTAACAAAATATACATCAATTTGTTATTCGATAGAACTACAAACAGCCATCAACTTTAGTTAGGAGTTGATTAAATATCTAGGAGGTACTTACAAGACAACTTCGATACAATTTTTCTTTTTTTTTTGTCCTAATTTTTTGTCCTAAAATAAAAATTTAAGCATAACAGCAAAAGCAATCAACTTACGAAATTAAATTAGAGTTTAACAATTAACTATAGTATTTTAGGTCCTTGCTTATAAAAATAATAAGTAAGTTGGTATCTACCTACATTTTTTAAAACAATCTCAGCTAACTTTCAGTAACTCTTAGTAATCTGTAACTTTCTAGACTACGGTTACATAAGTGGAAAGGCGTAACCCCAGAAAACATCATACAAGGTAAGTTAACCCATTGCCATGACATACCTAAACGTAAATCAATCCAGAATCCAAGGCGTGTACTGTTAGCTATTAAGAAATTCCTTCGCGGATCCATAACTGAATTCCTGGGCCAAATATGATTATATCAAACTTAGAGAAGCTTGAGTATGTTATGTGGTTCCCATTATAGATAAATCATGGAGTCACGAAAATTTCGAAGCGTCATTACCATACGTAAATCGCGTCACAATTTTATTTCTTATAAATCTGTATAAAGGAAACAATGATGTGAATCTACTTATTTGTTATTGATGACTTATACTTAAATAGCTAAGATCTATGTCGTAAAACTACTAATTGGGTACTCTTTATATGTAACTAAACACGGTAGTCGATAACTTACATTCCTTATAAGAAATTGGAAGCCAAAGACGACTAACACTAACGGAACTGAGAAAGATAAACTTTTCTCCGTGTTCACGCTAAATCAATAATACTTTTAACTTCAGACATTAGTTACATTGATTCGTAGACTAATCTAGACAAAAAACCAATTTCTTAATTAAATTGTACGTGAACTAGCTTTATATTCGCGCGTAACAAAGTAACGTGAAACCATTAACTTGATCAAGCCTCACTGTATGAACATAAGAACATATTGTACCTCAACGACTGTATACGATACGATATTAACGTCGCCGTTCACGAACTAATATAAACGAGAAACGACTCCACATAATGTTGTGGCGAGCATCGGCTTATTTATTTTTTTAATATACAAATTCAGCAGAAAATACAAATGAAATATGAAACTGCAAGTGTCAAGGCTTTATTCATGCAATATGCTAAGTATATTTCATTTAATAAACGTTTAACATTGCTATTGCAAATGGTATCTAAAACCATAGATAAAGGTAACCTAACATTGCTAAAATAGGGCCTTAATTTAATGCAAAAACCGATCAGATAATGAAATTTAAGTTGAAAAAAATTTTCAAAAGTGATTGTTGTTGTTGTCAATAGATGTATATAGATTACACACCTACTGTTTAACTGGATCAGATGAGCATGTGTGATGTCCAGAAATATTTAATTATATAATAAGTAAATTTAAAAGAGCAACGACTTTTAATACAATTAAATAGTTCAACGATAGGAACTGGTAGAAACTGGGATTAAAAAATTTTAATCACTGAAGTATCTACCTACATAATTAATATACGCTCGCTGTATGCGATTCCATTGTGGACATTTTCGAAGTAGATAAGCATACAATGGAGTTAAAACTAACTTTTTCTGAGTATCAGGCATGTACAATTAAAAAAGCACGAGATTTAAAACAATAACGACAAAACAAGACATTGAATTTTAAGTCTGTAATAATATGTATAGGTACTTAATTCATCAATTCACTGACACGTTTGAGAACTGTGAACATGAATAAAATAATCTAAGCCTAAAAATGTAGGTACTGAAACCAACATAAAACCAGTGAAGTCAACAAATTGTTACAAAAATGTCCACACTCAACACACGCTGTGAGAAACCCACAGCTGCCATCTCTCTGTGTTATATCTTAAGCGGATATAGGCTGGTAAATGTAATAATAAAACATTATATTTAAGTTGTAAGGATTTAGAAATGATAAATTGCTGGAAGTTATAAAATATAATGAGAATAATTATATAAATTTTATGTAATTAGGTACTTTGTAATACTATTTTTGCTGTATTTCTATAGGTGTTTAATCCATGTTTTGGTAAGCTTTAATTACGTTAGTGTAAATTCGTAGATATAGTTGTGAATTTCAATAGAATAATAGGCATTGAAATCGAAATACTAGGGGTGAATAAACATAAACATTTGCTCTGGTGCATTATTTTATTTTAATTTCAATAAAATAAAGCAATGGAACAAATGAAATCAGAGAAATTACAACGACGAAAAAGTAATATGAAATTAGCTGATTCACATTAGGTACTGCGGATTCATGTCTCAAAAAGAAATGGAATCTACAGAATTCGTGAGATAAGTGATTTATAGAACACACGAGAGTCACGTGCAATACATAAATCGACGGTTTAGTCGCATTACGCTTTTTCCAGACTCGCCTAAGATTTTAATATAACGTGATGCAATAACTCACTCTTATAGGTATAGAATTTTCTTCAACTGTCTTCAAGGAGACCTTTAGGACCTGAGATCAAAGCCATGACAAAAGAAAGGACCTTTTTATTCAAATTGAGGTGAAATATTGTTTGTAAACGGTCCCAGATATTGTGGACATTGCTTGCCTAAGGAAAATAGAAGGAAAGGAAACCTTATTGCATCCGCAAGAGCTCATCTGACTTTGTCCCGCTCACCTGTTCTTGTGAGGTATTGAATTGAAATTCTTTATAAGAAAAGCCAGTCCACCATTGTGAAACGGAATCCAATTTAATAACAACAATGTGACTTCCACAATTACGCAATTTGACATGGCATCTAAGCTTTCTAATCAGTTGTGTACGTATTGTAAGCAATGAATTCATTTAGAAAAACTCCTCGGCTGAAAAGAAAAGTCTAAAAGAACATCCAATTACGAGTCTCAACAACAGTACAAGCAGTACAACAAGAGATGTTTTGAGTCGGTCCAGTCCAGATGTTTTTAAGTGGTGTGGGGATGGACAGTCGCCAGTCAGTTCGTTTATCAAAGTCACAGATGTAAGCCCTGGTGGTTTGCGGCGACCCATTCTCTCGGTAGATTGTGCAGTGCCTCACTGAATTCACTCTTTTCGCTGCAACTAAAAACTTATAGATTGAATCTATTCTATATTCTTTTTAAAGAATAATGGAAAGCTTTACTAACTTTACATGGCAGATGTCGCAAGTGCGTTGAACGGTTAAATTCGGATGGTACCTTTGAAATATTTTAGAACAAAAAAGAATAATCCTTATAGTTTTTGTCAAACCAATTAATCTATACTCATAAGGTTCGCTGAAAATAATTATTCTGCCCACAATTCTCTTAGTTTGTCAATTATACTTATTATTAATAATTTACATGCTAAACCCCAGTTCGAAATTATTACGCATTCTATAATTACATGTTATCTTTGAAAATACTAGGTATATATACATTCCTTTGGCTGCAAACCCCTCAAACTTAATAAGTTCCTTACATCAACAAGAAATATTTGGCAAGCAGTTGCTATTCAACAATTATTTCCTTTTATGTTTGTGTTTGTTTGAATAATAAAAAAGAGATTCTATTTAATTGTAATTAAACGAATATAAAATAAATAATAGGATATAGATATAGCTATATATAGGTACATAAACAAAAATATATTAAGCTATTCGTAAATGTTTTACCCGTAAAGGATTATAAAATGCTTTCTTGTGGTTTTTGATTAAGTTTCGAAGAGAATAAAGACATTATTACTTATTACTATTAGGTAGGTACATTAAGTAGTTACATTCCTTTTATTCTTTGATCGCCGACAATTTAAATCTACATTAACTTTAAAATGTATTTTTGGTACCTGTTTGAATAATTTTAATAACTATGGTTCATTAAATGGATTTGAGATTCGATTTTACGAGTCGATTTTAATCTGATAATATTTCTTTGTTCATAAAAATCACAAGATTTTGCCTATGTTTCTAGAACATCCAATAAATATGTATTGATGGAGGATAAAAATATTAATATATTTCATGGCAACGTCGAATATTGAAGACTGATATTTCTACATTATACTTTAATATTGCGACAGGACTATGTAAGAAGTTCTTAGTCGACCATAACAGTTCCAACATTCTTGTCTGCCACATTAAGTTAATAAATAAAAGAATTTTCTATTTTCCTATTTAAACAATTTCATTATTACCCAAACTCTTTTTTATATAGTAAATTAAGAACAATGTATCTATGTAACATGCAATGCTGTAGCTAATTGTTATCAGAACATTTAAAATTAAATCGCCAAAAATTAAAAAAAAAAAGTTGCCCATATAATAAGACAGGGCGGATCTTTTTGTGTAAAAAATGTAAACCACCGCGTTGATATTAATATTCGGTACCTGGTTTTTGGTACCGTTTACTCTAAGTACCAAAGACCGTATAAACTCGGAAATTGAAACGTATCCTCAAATAGGACCTCAGTCATAAAGCGGTCCTCAGTAAATCCGGAGAGTTAGCCATAAACGATGTCAGTCGCTGTAGCTATTTCAACCGTATTTTACTACAAGGTTAATATTCGCATTTAGAAACTAATCCTTAGCTACGCTAGTACGATTTATGAATGTCCTAATCAAATCTAATATATATGTAGCAACGATTTCATCCCTTATTTTTCATTGATGTGTATTCTATTGGTTTAAGTTGGATGCTTCAGAAATTTTCAAGGGAAAAAGACGGTACCCGATATGTGTACGCAAATTTCCTAAAGAAATCATCCCATTTTACCATTTCCTATTCCCATATAGGGAAGGCACATAGCTTTTCGCTACCCTTCTCTCTCCGTATCTGATTTAAGTGAACAAAAAATTCGATGCAAAACTCGCTTTCTAAGACCCAATCCAAAGCAGTTGAAAAAATGATGACGTGAAGTGGGCTGAGTTTTCGCAACGAAATGCTGACGGATTCAACTACAGATGACAAGGTAGATCCTTTCGAAATGTCATTATCGGGGAAAAGTTTGCAAACAAATAGGTACGCACCAGGGAAGTTTTATTGGCAAAGCTCTACAACTACGTGACAAAGGCCTGTATTACTAAATGGAACTCAAGATTGAGAACTACCTTGTCATCATCTTGAGTGCGGGTTTTTCATAGTTATTTCCGCACTCAAGATGCAGTCAATATTAAATTGTGTTTGTTAATACGGATCCAACAGTTTGAACTCTAACGCGTTCAAAACTACGCATATCGTCCCTTAAAAAAATTAATAAGATAATAATAATAATAAAAAGTGTAAAAATAAACCATAAATGGGTCTGAATAACACACACCTATACAGACATTGGACTCGATCATGAATCACAAGCCCACTACAGAGCAACGTTTAGGATGGGTCAAACCATTATGGAGATAGATGGAAACATTTTGTTTGGAGTTGGACACACAAACAACCGTAAACAGTAAACACACATACCTACATAATTTCGTTCTGTATCGTGGAGAAAACACACTGAAAACAACTGTCTCTTTTTGTTTGCATTCCTCTTCAATCCATTGATTTATTGATACATACGAGTATGGCATACGAGTAAAATTTAAAAGAATAATTGACATTTACATAGGATATGGTGGAATTATCAAATTACGGTTGCACTCTTGCAAACATTACTTGCATTTGTTTTATCTATTGGCCGCAACCCTTTTTAATGACCTGTTGGGTTCAGGTCTCACCCCACAACCGGGAAGGCCTAGGCGCTCTAGAACATACTCCACTACGCTGCTCCAATTCGGGTTGGTGGAGCCTTTTTTTATCTACTAAAATTAGCATTTTTGTATCACATACAATTTATGTGATCATTAAATATGTACGAGTAATATTATTTCTACTTAAATATATTATTATATGTTATTTTGATTTAGTGCTTTTTATGTAGGTAGCTACTTAATTACTTATCTCATCAAACAAAATACCAATTTTCATAAAAATAAATTAATTGCCAAACATTTCCTCTATGAGTAAATTTTAAAATATTCTCCACTTTGAATTCACTTTTATAAGAGTTCTGATAGTTTTGTATGTTCCATTTCAAGAATCGATGGAAATGGAACATATCATTCATCTCTCATGTAAGTTTGTACTCTTATATACCTATTGTGATGTAAAAAGTTTCTCAGAAACATCTCAAATATCACGGAGCGTATGTTAGGGAAGTAGACCTTATTTTTCTGTTTATCCTGTGATGGGTCACGATTACTCCGGAGTTTGAACATCACGTGTAATCTTGTTAGTCGGGCTCTGTCAACCCAAACTAGATAACTCCAAACAAGTTAAATCCATATTACACCGCAATACGATTTTCTATCACCTTTCTAAGGCACTAGCACCAATATCTCCCGTATTCGTAAGGTAAATGTGTCAGTTTTTTGTCAATCAATATTGCTGTCTACTACTAAATGCATAGAACTGAGTGAGATAAAAGATGGATAAATGACACTAGCTCGATTCGAGTTCGATTCGTTAGTTATTCGTGATCAAGCCACTGAAACTAGAAGTGCAAAATACTATCTGGCTTGTGTTCAGTAAAAACAATCAGGCGTTAGGTATGCTATATTGTATGTTTACGCTAAGCCCCTAAATCAGTCTCCAATAAAAATGGCTGCGATCTATCAACTTGGGATATTCAACAAACAAAATCGTTCAGCGTGTTTACCTATATATTATGTCAAAACAAAACATACATACATACATACATATTGTCACGCCTCGTTCCCAACGGTGTAGGCAGAGACTATCTCCTTCCACCTGCTACGATCTTGGCATACTCCTTTCGCAAAACAAAACGCTACCAAGTAATCATTGTTTACAATGACTTCGGGGTCTTAAACAAACATGAATGTCTAAACTGATTTTAAATACGGCTGTAAATTGAAGCACAAGCCACAACCAATTACCTTGCTGCGAAGTTGGTACGTAATTATGTATCGAAACGACGTATTCCCTTGCCGAGACTAAATTAGAATTAAGTGCTTATTTAAACCTTTATTTAAGGTATAGTTACTCCAATTGACAGTCATTTTAACTTATACAGTATCAAAGGGCTATGCTTCACCAATAGTATGTTCCTAAATCAATTAAATGGTTGTCCACTATCACTACTGTCAACATTTACGGACAAACAGAATCTACGCAATACACGCTTTAATGAACATCGTCTTACATCTACCACACTCCTTGTAACGAGATCCACTTCTTCGTTTTAGTGACATGACATTTACTAATTAGGAACCTATAGAGGCATGATGCCAATACAAGTATACAAAATTGGTAAAAGATATTCGTAATCATAAAAAGTTTCGTGTAACGTTGTTCGTTCGCCATGAGCTCCTAGGCGAATGAAAGGGTTTTAACCCAATTTTATATAGTTTGGTCCAAGTAGAAAGATAGGATATATAATCGTTTAAAATAGTCCTATGTGATGCTGACGAAGTTCCAAGGGTAAGCTAGTACATTTCAGAAAAGTACCCAGCTTCTTAGCAAAATTACGATATCATTGGGCTCAACGTCAAGTCAACAAATAACAAATAACGCTTCACACTAAACGCTTCACAATAACGTCGTGGGTGCCATGGACACACACAAAGGCAATCACACAGACACCCAGACCGAGAACAGAAAATTAACTTAATTAAATTTCTGCCCCGCCGGGAATCGAACTCAGGACCCTTCGCATGGTGGGCCGTTTTATAACCACTACACCACACG
>DWBH01000544.1:0-11907 GCA_018230765.1 Ernsta delagoae
AGAAAATAAACGAAAATAAAGGAGATTGAGTGTTTAATTGAAGTAAATAAGACATCTCTTACAATAGGTATTTATCATTTCTTTGCCAGGAACTTGAAATGATTTCGGTACGCGATAGGTAAATAATATTATATATACCTACTGTTAGTAAAGAAATGTTACAATATCGCGAATCAGATATAAAGTGTTAGAAATGTTACAGAAATAACTGTTATAACGTAGAACGTTATGTATTAATTCTGAGTTGCTCCACAGAGGATCGTTTTAGTGTCAATTAGCATGAAAACATCTAACAAATTGAGCATTTTCGTAAAATGATTATTACCGACAAATCTATTGACAAGTAAAACAAATTTAAAACATAATAGTATAACAATAAAATGTGGGAAACATAAAATTAGTATTTTAAAAATTAGTATTCCTCAGTACCTTATATATAACGAATGAAATTGTGTTTATTTTCCACTTAATATCAAACAAAATGTTGTAAAACGTGAAAAATGAACAGGATAAAGTTGAGCTTAATGTATTATTCGAATTGCAACTGCAGGATTAAGTTTTCGCATCTGTTTTGCATATAAATGAGTATTGCGCAGAGGGATAGCTAAATCACTAATAGACATGGATTTACACTTTTTTTATTAAAAAATAGGTACCTACATATTAGAATTTAACGGTTGTTTGCAATTGACGATTATTAAGCTACAATTTATCCTACATATATCTGATGTTTTATAACACACTGTTTTTTCACACACGGTTCACTAAATTTTTAAACTTAATTCAAAAATTCAACTGAATATCACAAAAAGTAGTCGCAAATAATTTTCCTGGTGCAATATTACACATACGCCATTAAACATAAAAGTTTTCAATTTAAATGTTTGAATATATTTTCGTTATGCAAATATGATAGGCAAATAAACTAATATATTTTGGACATCCTGTATATACCTTCATCTATAGCTTCCTAGAAAAAAACTCGCTAGAAATATTTTATTTACTAAATTTTAATTCCGGCATGTACCTACCACATAACGGTTGTTTCTAAAAAAATCATTTAAAATTTTGATAAACTTGCACTAAATTCCATTTTACAAGATAAACAACAAGATATAACAGCGGTGAATTGTAAATTTGCAATTTTACATTCAACATCGTTTCAATTTGGACCAAAATGGAGCGGAACTATGTAATTTCGGACAAATGGAATTGGGTTCCAGCCTCAATATCACCAAATCTCCATTTAGACTGTGGCTTAATGTTCCAGCTCTTATATTAGCCTAGCTTGGAGAACATTTAATTTTTGAATTATTAATATTTACCTAAATTAGATGCACTAAAAATCTAGTCTAAAAGACCAAGATCAACTGAGAACCGAGTCTTACATAATTGATTACAGCAAGAAGTCTAAGAGAAAAAATTAGCACAAGTTTTCGTGCAAAATTTTCATATTATTGGCATTTTTTAAGGTGATGAAGGAAGAATTTCACCTTTACAGGATGTATTATTATCTGATATACTAAATTACCTACGTTAAATATGCAAATGAATAATTTAAAAATCTATACTGCATATTTTTATAAACAAAGTTAAGTTAGCTGTAGGTACCTACATGATAATCTATAACTATAACCGGAGAATGCGGTTACGTTGATGATTAAAATCCTCCAGGTTTTATAATAAATTAAATAGTTTAAAAAAACTAAAAAAAAAAACACGCAGACCACTGCGCAAGCGGGCATTTTTACTTTTTAATTTTACAAAATTTTATTAAATGTATTATTATTTTTTATTATTGCATTGTCATCGGTCCTTGAGACGTTTCAAGTTAATCAGATGCTTAGACACCGGTGAAAATCGTGCTCAAAGATTCCGTTACATAGTTACATACATACATACAACACTAATAAAAGCGTGTTAAAAAAATACTGGATCATTACTTGATAAAGAATGTTGATGAAAAAAAATTTTGCGCAGAATCTTTTAAGTGCAGAATTTTGTTTAGTTTTTTATGTAAATCTTCCGACTGCTTCATAGGTATTAGGTACCTCTGTTTCTCAGATTCTTGAATTGATTAGGGTTTTAAATCCTTATAAGATCGTTTCTTGTACGTTCAAATCCAACCGTCCGTCAAAATCCTCGGTAATGCGTGGAGGTATCAAATTTCAATTCCATATCTACGAGTAGGTATACGTGCAGGTCATTGTCTTCTTCCTAAGAATTTTTTAAAATTTTTTTTTTCGTGTAGAACCTATTCACTCAATTTATACATATGAATGACCATAGGTAGGTATACATTATAAAACGTATAGGGATTTAATCTATTTATTAGGTAAATGTATTATTGCAATGAAATTTTTGTTTATAAAAGCTCCTAACTCTTACTGATAACAGTAATAAAGCATTTTGACTTCTCATGTGGGTCTCTTGAGAGATGGTAAAGAATTATTGTAAGAATTACGTAATGTTCATTTTGTTCTTGTATATAAATAAATGATACCTATTAGTTTAAAATTATTATAATATATTATGCTTTACATAGTAAGACGAGTGTATAATAATTAATAAAAACAGAATTGTTTAAGGAAACAAATTTAGATTAATTTTATAATAATATTGCATTGTACCTAATAGGTACTACCTATCTGTAGTTTAATTCACAGGATGTTTATGTTCATAGATAAAATGTAGAGCATGGTGTAACACATACCTATAACATACATACCTAACTAAATTATATTATTTAAAATACAGTAAAATATTTTTTAACAAAATATGTATGTAAAAGACATAATATTTGGATCCATATTTTAATCCATTCATCTCCATCAGTGCGTTCATACCCGAAGGAGTGCATATATGCAAACGTGCCACTGCGTGCAAACATTCATACATTATATGTGTTATGTTATGTCATGAAAATGCAATAATCGGAAAGTGCTTAGGTACTTAAATAATTTTCTGTATGACTATTTTACTACTATGGTTACTAAATAAATAAATAGTATCTAATAAATTGATCTGGAAGGACAAGGGTTTCAGAAATCAACAAACTCTTAGCAAAATTTCCCTCATGCCGCCCACCAAAGAAATTACCCAAGATTTACATAAAGAAATCTCTAGAGCAACAGCTTCGGAACTAGCTCACTAACTTTGTGTTTGAAGTCCCATCTACATAATACGGTCCCTATGGCCTACATGAAATCATGTTTACTCTTTAGGTACCTAACCTAAGTGGACGTGTGTGGAGATGGTTGTATACATTATGATATAAATTGAATGAAAGTGTAGTAATAGTGGGATAAAAGGTGTATCGTGTCTATGTAAGCAGCTACACACAGAATTAATTTTTTTCCGAGCCGAACTTTATGGAAAAGTTTTGAAAACACGACAACAATCAAGTTTGTCGGAGTAATTTAAGATTATCTCTCTGGCTAATGGCGGCAGTTACAGTGACTATCTGGCACACGTCGGACAGGACATTTGTCCGGGCGACAGCTCCAATTACCGGGAAATACCGGCTCATTCGTTCAAATACCTAAGCGATTTACCTTTATAGCACAACTGGCCCGTGCCGATTATTGTTTGGATTATAATAGCGTGTCGTTTCAGAAGCACTGTTTCGAATTTATAAAGACACAGACGTAGTAGCCGTTAACATAATACCTACTACACTTTTTATTTGCCTTACTACTTAATACTTTGCCTTAGTTATACAAAAAATATGTAATTGATGTACCTATTTATTAGTCTGCTTGACAATACCAAAACTTTTCGTGTCTGGTGTATACAGGACCGCTCTAAATGACCTCAAAATTGTTACTTTGATAAATTACTTCGAAATTTGAGAGTTATTCAAATTTGGAGACGGTTATTTATTCCCCGGGTATTTTATAATTACCAAGTAAAAGTACAAATTATACAAAGAGCTTATCAAAAAGACCTCATCTACATTTCATTGTGGCGCGCGAGATAAATGACGGGAGGATGGCGGTTTGATTACTATTCATAAAGTGTCGAGTCTTCACATAAAAATGTTTCGACGTTCTAATAACACTTTATCAAGTTTATTGTTTATCATCATAAATAGTCACGGTTTTGTTAAATATTGTGACAGATCTTTTGACGTGTCGGATGTTAGGCGTTATGTGTACCTAAATCTTCTTTTTTTATTCCGTGAGTCAAACAAACATTATCGAAAGTGACTGTTACTCATGATGTGTAATCAGGGATGACTCATTAAACTTACCTGCATGAAACTTTGTTTTTACTTACTGCGTAAGTATATGACATACCCGGTAATAATGGTACCTACTATGACACGACTTTAAAATATTTTTTCTTACGTATAAACTTTTGAACCGCCAAAACATATTTTTTTATTAATTTATTTTAGAGCTTAATCATAAGTTTTTAAATTTGATAAGTACAAAAATTGCAAGATACTTTTATTATTAAATCAAACGAAGGTTATAATTTAAACGCTCCAAGGCCTCATTCTTGCGATGGTTCACAAGAGAATTTTCAGTAATATTTTTTATTTTCCGCAAACGTTGGGCATCAATATCAGCCACGCACTCCCTGTGCTAAAATGATATATGAATATGACGTGAAGAAGAAGAAACGCTTTATATAAGCTAACACTGAATTATTCAAATATAAAAGAACTAACGGAAATTAGGGGATATACATACATACATACATTCACTACATCGTAAATAAAAATTCCTTCATTTTGTCATCCAATGGTGTTATTTCACATACAAATTTGATAACTACAAAAAATGCTTATAAAAATGGTCATTAGCTCGGTCACCATAATAAACATGGGATTGAGTCCTTTAGCTAGCATAAAACGATATTTTTTATCACTCATTCCCCCCACAGGTAACGTCTATACGTATATTGATTAATAACTTGTATCCATAACAGTAATATGTAGGTATATTATGAAAAACCAATATTGATCGCACTGAAAACGTTTGGAAATAAACCGAATTGCGTGTAAGTAGTACTCATCTAACTCGTATTTGGGTTTGGGCCCGTATAGTTGTGGGTGTTCGGAGTACAATGTGTCGCTGCATCTTATTTAACAGATGTTATACAATTAGTTCACCGCAAACTCAGTGCTCAGGAGAAACGTAAATGTGTATCGAAAACAGCTAAAACATTTTCAATTCCGTGCAAATTGTTAAATGGAAGCATTATTTAGCTACCCGTTTGCACGTAGGTACAGACGTACACGATATCATTAAAATGGTTTAATTAGTTTAGAAGACTCATTCTACAGTTTACACTTTGAGTTGTGCTTGTACAGAATTAATAAGTGGCTTAGTGAGTAACGAAGCGGGTAGGGTTAGCAGATAATGTCTTATTATATATGTATGTGGACATCAAAAGAAGTCAGTAGCTGACATAAAAAGGAGTGAAATATAAAAATTGATTTTTATATGAGTTTCAAATAATTATGTAATTAATCGTATTATTTTAATTTCCTGGCTAATTTAATAAAATAAATTTATAGGACGTGCAGTTAGTTGACTTCTTATCCTTCCTTTAGTTGACATCTTATACCTCACTGTATTATGTATGTTTTTATTTATTTTTAATATTCCTTTTCTAGTTTTACTACAAATTCAATTCTTGAGAAGAAGAAATAAACTGATGGAGATTTCAAAGAAAAAGATATAGCTAGCTTCTTTCTTGCAGCTTTACAGAACGTTTAATGCAATTATGTAAATCACTCGTCATCTTTTTTATAGTTAACTCGATGAATAAGTAGTCGGCGAAGTTCACTTTATTCCTCTTAGTTTTTACGATATGATAATATTAGTATCTTTATTTAATTTTTTCATATGCATTTATATTGTTTGAAAAAATTGTTTGAAATTACTTGAAAAAAGTAGATTCTTTTAAATGGTTATTTTTCCATACTTGTGCCAAGATTCGTCGTGGATGTAAATAGTTAAGCAACAGACTTGTGACCTCATTATGTTTTAAATAAGAAAAAAAGAGTTGATTACGTACTAATTATATATTGTACCAACTATTTACTACACAATTGTGAAAAGAAGTAAACAACCACATATTCTACAAAACGGTATGTGCCTACACAGATCGCTGAAAATGGATGGCTTTTTGTTTCCTTTATATATAAGTGAGTGAGGCATAGGGCGCGATAACGAGGTTTTCTCGCAAACAGCAACACGTGTGAAGCGGCCAGTGGAGGCTAATGGGGCCCGCGTACTCGTACGAGGCCCGCCTTTAGCGCCCACCCGCTCCCCATACATCTTCGAACAAACATTTTTGTGAGAACCAAACATAAGCTCATAACATACCTATCGTCTACGAACGAATATTTTCATTACAAAAAAATCTAACACCACAGCAAAAATGTAGTTTGTGTCGGAAAACTACTAAAGTTAATACTGTCTACGACTGTTACTAAAAAACTCCAAAAAGCATTCGAAGATAGGATTGCAATCAAAATTCTGGATCAGCAAGCTTGTAAGGGAATAATTTTGTTTTGAAAACGATTTTTCTAAACTGTAACAAGTTTTATAAGTAGTCTAAAGATTTAGTCTAATATTTAGTCCGACGTAGACAGCCCAAAAAACAAAGCTACCTAAGTTGACATTGTAAATATTTTTTTCTAATATGTAGGTATGCACAAATCTTTCCTTTAGTGTGTGTAAAAGTAATGTTCAACGGGTAGTAAAAGTAGGACAAACCATACTAAATGATTCTGCCATTTTGCAATTACACTGGATAAATAAACATGAATGAATCTCATTAATCACGAACCGAAAGTATCTACATTAAGTAGGTACTTTCAGCGTTACTATACTCGTAACATTATTGTAATGTGTAACAGAAAACTTGTAGAGTTTGTAAAATTAGGCATTGTAGAGTTACGACCTGTAGAGTTAGTTTTGCTCTACAATATATCTGATAATCTTTTTCGAGTCATATATATATGGCCTCGTATTGGCAACAATCTACATAAAATATTCTTGGTAGCATTGTAATTTCAGTGATGACTGATGTTTGATTAATGCTACCTGTTGTAACTTGTTCACCTGTCCAAGACAGCGCTACGTGAAACCATTTATAATGTGTTATTGGGTTTTCACGCCGCGCGGTTTCCAGAATTCTCATAAAAGTTATATCTACCTGTATTCGGCTTTTAATTTGGCGTATAACGAAAAATACGGAAATCGGTATATCATAACGCGCGGATACCGAATATTAATCTCATGGTGTCTGAATAGACATTTCTGAATGCCGTCAGTTTGCAATCCATCAACATCCAGCTCGATAGCAGTGTACCTATCATTTTGCAATAAACATTTCTCATTACAGTAATCAGTGGCAATTGAATGCTTTTGGTAATATTTTCGTAATCATTTGTAAGCTCAATGAATGAAGCAGGAAAGTCAAATGAACTGAAAATTAATAATCTATATTATATTTTTTGTAGGTGCCTACCTCAAAGTATGTATACCTATAGGTATCTATATAGGTAATTAAATAATGATATATGCTTCAGATTGAAATGTAGACAATATTTATTGGTATGAAATATACCTATAATACCTATATTCACGGCTACCATTGCCGTTATTGAGCGAAGTAAACGGGGGTTGTTTATAACATCCTCAGCCAACCATAACGGTTATTATATCGACTGAAAACCAAAAATGAACGTTTCTATTGGAATCTTCTACGAGCCGCCACTGAATTACGTATACAAATCACTACCTCAACTTGACATATTGTTACGTTCAGGCATGCCTCAGGGTTTAATAAAATTTGACTAACGATTCAACATTACGCCTAATAACGCTAAATTTTTGAAAATCGTTGTCCTATCATATAAAACTTAGAAACTGTAACTAGCTCAAAAATATCTAATAATCGCTACATTCGCTACATTTCATCCGTTCAATCTTCGTTAGGATTTATTTGACTTTGCACTAAAAACTTGAAAACTGCATCTACCTGACACTGTATTTGAACGTTAATAGTTAAAATGTCACACCCACATCCACCAGAAAAATCTAAATGTTGGAGAACTTATTTATGCTTTTCCTACTTCAGACAGACTCAAGGTAAAATTAGCAACTCCATCATCATCAGATATTTGCTGACATCGCTTTGTTTTGATGACCGCAACGATTCAACCTCTCGACTTCTATAAATATCAACCTTGCTTGAATCTGCCGTTCTACCTTTGTTTGCTCAGTTCTCGAATTTCAGTTGACATTTTGGTTAGATGTATTCACGTATTCAAGCTTCTGCACAATTCCCAATTCGACATCTCTACAACCTATGCAGGTACCTATGTTCACATGAATTCGTCGTCGATGCGTTTGTTTTAATCAAGAGCTTCATGTTATTATAGTGTTCCGTCGTGCTGTCCCAAACTGTTGTTGCAATTATTTACAAGTATGTTATTTACCTAATACGATTATCATGATGCAATACGAGTTTCATAATGGCAATCTCAATTAGGCACGTGCAGGATAAGTCAGATATTGTTAATTATTTATTTCTGGGGTTTTAGGCAGACAGCAAAAGTATCTAAAGCCTATAATAGAAGCTTAATTACAGCCTATATTAGAAGCTTAAAAACAACTACTTACAATTTCAATCGCCTATAGTTTTGAGTTTATTATGTAAGGAAGTCCATAATAAAGCACCCTGTACTGTATAAAGCATGTCTATTATCGGTTCACTTGGTTCGCTGCTGAACACCTATTATTCAATTCACAGGAGAATGTAGGTGGAAAACCCAAATTAATTTCGTTTATACGTTGACCATTGGTCGCAAGCGCACTAACGTAACCAAACTGCCGGTTGTACGCCACCCGTGGCGCTGGAACTGACATCGCTCTGATTAACGCAACCGCTCGACACCTCACCGCAAACAAGCACGGCCCATTCAACTGTGCTCTTCTCTGATTATCGTTACTAGGAATAGAATGGAAAGCGTACGAGTAGTAAAATACTATTATACATTTGCTAGGTAGGTATCTATTTTCTTACTCTTTAAATAAGAAATAAATAAAATTTAATGTTGCACTTGTTGAAAACGTTATTGTAAACTAATTAACCATCACGAATTGATAATAATAAATTATTTGTATAGTTAGCTGAATAATATTACCCATATATATTTTTCAGTTCAGTTCAGTTGTTCCAGTTTCATTCAAATGAACAGCTGGTGTCCCCAAGCTGGGCGCCTTATTAGGATTCAAAGCAAGGCATGTGCTACTTTTAGAAAATTAGATTCTGTTACAACATTTTGTATTTACCTATTAATAAGGCGCGCAGGCTGTTTTTGATCTTTAAGATGACCCATAAAAATTATTTCTAATAAGCACACCGTGATGATACACGAAGCTAATATGGTTATCGATACGGACGTACGTTAATGTCTCTTTTAGATAAATATAGCAAACGATTTGTACATACTTTTCTCCAGCTCAAGAGAAGAAATTCAGGAAAAACTTTAACATTTTTTTTCGCTTTGATTTGTAGGTACTTGTCTCTCGGGTATCAGCGTTTAGAAAATTTGACAACAGTTGGTGAACCTTACAAAAATTACATGACGTATTGTACATCAATATTATACACTAGCTGGTCCCGACATCGTCTGCGCAGGATACAACTCACACAATATATTTATAAATTGAAGCTTATGTGTTATTCTGAAGTATAAGCTATATTATTGTAATAAAGTTTCATTAAATTCCATTCAGTAGTTTTTGCGTGGAAGAGTAACAAACATCCATCCATCCACACTTACGCAAAAGTTTCGCGTTTATAATATTAGTAGGATAGATTCTATAGAGTTACAGTAAGTATATTTATGTTTTGTAGATAATATTTTATGTATCGACGGAAACATCTCGTTTCAAAGCGACCGGTTAGCTACGATTAAAAATATCTCTTATCTTATCTTAGATATCTCTGCGGTAACGAATTTTGTGGAAAACATCGTAGGTACTTGAATATTGATGAAATATGGTAAAAATATATTTTTAGAAAGAAGATTAGTTTTTACAATTTTTCATAGCTATATTGTCTGTTGAAAATTGTGGAATTTTACCTTTTCCACATTTTGACATGAACGCAACGTACCAAACAGATAACGTTACGAAAATATCTACACATTTCATTCCGACGGTGTTTCATAGTAAAATGGGTAAAATTGTTTTCAGTTTAATACTAAGATATATTTTAATATTTTTAATTGAACATTAATAATTACTCGCAGCAAAGTGAGATGAATTTCTAAAGTTCGGAACAGAAGCACAGAACCAGTTATATAAGGTGATAGGCAAAAAATTTAGACACTTCGTTAAAAAGTGCACTTTTATTAGGACGATATTGAGATTGTTATAAGATAAGAGATTATGTTATTATAATATACCTATTTACATATTGCCTGTTAAAATAATTTACAAAAAGAGCTGCTGTTTAGTCGCATAAAAGTAGACAAAAACGTTTGTACCTAACTATATTTTTTTCATACTATAATAATGTAATCTGGAAAAAAATGTGTCGTAACTCTACAACTACCTTAATATGCACGTACCACGTACATACGTCCTTATTAATAAATCGGGGACTACTATTCTGTCTCTTATTTAGGTACTAAAAGAGACATTATAATATAATTGTATAATGTAATGTTGTTGTAATATTGTAAAATGTTTAGTCCATAACTAGTTTTAGACTACTAGGTACTTACCTATGTTCATTGATAAGGCTGGTAACAATATTGAGTGCGCACAGCAAACTGTATTCTAACGAATTCACAAATTCAGTGTTGTGCACACACCGAAATCCGAATATAATCCGATTGCTATTTATGTCCCAAAATCATTCGAAATTCAATGAAAATGAAAACAACCAATCTGAAATCGATTTTGATATGGTGTGTCAATAAACTGTCGCTTTAGGAGATTTCGACTTGGATGAGATGGCAAAATTAATAGATATAATCCTATACGGTGGATTTAACTAATGAAATTGAAAGCTCTCACAATGTGACCGGTTAATTTTATAACGTCGTCATACCTACTGTAGTAATTGTAATATGTACATTTTCCAGTTTTTTTCTTGTGAAGATAGATATGCATTGCTTTTGATTCTAATAAAATGAAATTCCGGGCCATAACTAAAAAATAAAATACTTTTAGATAATAGGAAAGCACCGCATGAGACAGGAGCATAAATATATACGATACCTACATACCATGCAATACAATTAGAATAGGTACTGGTCATCATTTTTGTACAATTATCATTTGTAGGGCCTTCATTATCTCCACGCATAAACCAAGTCTATAAGTCACTATATACGAGTAAGCATTCTGGGCACACGTAAACTTCAAATAGGACATGAAAGTTGGTGGGCACAGGTAAAATTGGCACCTTTAGGCAAACTAAAAAAAACACCAACTTATCAAGAAATTTCGAAGCCGTTGAACCCGATGTGGGATTAACGCCATTAGCAAACAGCAAACATGATAAACAATTACAAAGTAGGTACCTTGTCGCCGACCCTCCGGGGCCCTGCCAATAAGCGCCAGCAATAATTAATCTTATTAATCAACTACCTATCCTATAGCAAGTTAAACGAGACGTTGAATACAAACACCAATGAAAACTGCCAAAGTTTAATGGAAATCTACTAAAGTTGTTGAAGCTATGCAGAATATAAAATGTACCACTTACTAAGATTATGGTTTATCGATTGCTTTTAAGTTTTGTAACTACGCTTTGGAATATTTCACGTTCACAGTTCACAACGTTACCCCCGGCATACCCCGGGGGGTAACACATTAAAAATCTGTCACAAAAGGACTCCTTGAAGTTAGAAACCTCGTCTAT
>DWBH01000545.1:0-11905 GCA_018230765.1 Ernsta delagoae
TTGTGTTATGTTTTACTGATAGATAAATCCGCTCTTTAGCTAACTCATGCGGACGAAGTCGCGAGCATACTCTAGTGACGTATAAACAATCACGGCGGAATGATAACATTGATTCGAAATTGTACTTACAACCGTAAATACATAATATGTGCTACTTAGAATATATTAACGGTTGTGATCTAAAAACTATGGTTCTGAACCTTAAAATGTAGGTGTATCTCTAAGTAAGTACCAACTGAAGTCTAGCTTTGGCATATATTTTAAGCTTTTGAAGATTGTCAACACAAATTATAATGTGTAGGTACATTTAGGTGAGCATATTAAATGTACGAATTTCGTGTTGGTTTTGGGGTCAAGGCAAGGCTTAGGTCCTAAGGAGATTAGAATTGTAGTCACCTAAAGGATAAATTAATATACAAATACTTCGTCTAAGCTAAACAATAGACCCTTCATGCTTCGTAGTAGGTCTTATCTATTATAATGACAATGACGTCATTAGCTAAAACGTTTTGTTCTGTCTTACTATTATGTACAGCCCTTTATAAATTAGTTAAAAACTACTAATTACAATGAATATATTTTCTCAGAGCTAACCTATATTTAGTTGAGTCGAGCTCAAGAATAAAAAAATCCGCTGAGAAGTGTATCAAAGTAATGTAATTTATCTTAAGGCAAGTGTAACCGAAGTTCCGAATCATATTAGCATAGCTCAAAAGAGCTTCTTAACTTTGAATGTACACATCTACACTTGCTGTGAAGCAACAATGATTTACATAAGTACCTACCTACTTATACTAGAGAAGTTTTACAAACGCCTGAACTAGTTATACAACTGGACTCAAATTTACTCAATGCGTTTGAACATTTATTTATTTATGTTTCTTTATTAACCCTCCTTCCTTCATTCCTCCTTCCTCCTTCTTTTATTACCTAACCCAAGGAGGGTTAGGTTAGGTTCCTTTTAATCCATAGAAAGACAAGTTTATAAGGCCCCTGGATCAGCTGCACAACTTGTTCTGGATTCTATGGGCTTTATTTATAAACGTAAACTAAATTCAGCCGTGGATTAACATTAAAGCTTACTTTGTCTTTCCTCAAACTACTAAGTAAGACGACGATAGATACTATTAAACCATGATTAACTTTAGCTGGTCTATAGTTTATTAATAAGGTTGTGTTTAAACATTTTCTCAATATCTATACTGTAATCCTTACCCTCCACAGAAAGAGAAGTTCGTCAAACTCCTCGATCAGTTACACAACTCGCTCCGGATCGACTTGTCCATGTACAGGAACAACTTCCCGGCCTCAAGCGCTGAGAAACTTATGGACCTCAAATCCACCGTGGACCTTCTCACCAGCATCACGTTCTTTAGGATGAAGGTATGTTTTTATGATAAGATTTTTTTGCCATTATGGCAATGTTTCACAAACACACGTGTCGATCGGTCGCATGACCATCCTCAGCATGTCCAGTTATGCAACTGGGGCTGATGGAAATAGGCTTTATGTAACTATGTATAATGAAGAGATATCACGAGTATAACGAAAATAATCTAAGTATGTACATATGTATATGTCCAATAGTTTATCTTTTCATTTTGTATATAAATCTGCTTTGCACGAATGTAGAAATTAAACATTATTATTATTGCTTTCATAAAGATTATTGTTTATTCTCTGATGATCTTTGACATTTTTGTTTCCAGGTCCAAGAGTTGAGCAGTCCACCTCGAGCCAGCACTGTGGTCAAAGACTGTGTAAAAGCTTGCCTAAGATCAACTTATCAGTTTCTTTTCGAGAACTGTTATGAGTTGTACAACAGAGAGTTTCAAGTAAGCGCTTTACAGAAAAATTTATAATGATATGACGAAGACTCAAAAAAGTACATTTTTTCCATGAATGATAAGTAAATCAGTAGGAGCCTTAGATAAATCCAAAGAACTACAAAACCAGCGGGTGAAATAATAAAAATATATTTAATAATTATCTTTTTATACTTACCCATATTGTTTAAATATGGCTGACTCATTACAGAATAATATCGTCATTGTTGTACCTACACCGATTTCTACACAAAAGGTAAATGTTTTTTATTTGGTTTCATTTGATGTGATGGAGGTCAATTGATTAATTTCCGTCTACAGGTTGTTCCAAATGAGGCAAAACGGGACCCTTCTGATCATGGGCCGCAGTTGGACTCAGTGGACTTCTGGCACAAACTCATAGCACTCATAGTATCTGTGATAGAAGAGGACAGGAACAGCTACTCTCCCGTTCTCAACCAGTTCCCGCAGGAACTCGTTATTGGACAGGTACATACAACAAGTAATATCGATATGAATTTATCGATATAATAATGATATGAAATAGTTATTTGTTTGTAAATGGGTACAACAAATATTTTAGGTATGAGTAAACCATAGACCAACAACCTTACTTGCTTTATAGTGGATACATTGTTGGTCAATGGTGGTAGATTCAGTAATTATTTCTTAAAGAAATGACTTTACTTGTATTTCAGCTATCCGCCGACATGATGTGGACATTTTTCGCAGTGGACATGAAGTATGCATTAGAAGAACACGAACAGCACCGGCTCTGCAAGTCTTCCGCTTATATGAATTTACACTTTAAGGTGAAGTAATACGGATTTCTTTGGTTTCTTTTTTGCGCTGACTGTTTCCTAATGAAATAGAGCATACAGTGAAAATATTAGACGAATAACATTAAAGGTATAGAAAAACACTGCAATGGTGAAATGGGTGCACACAAAATGCAGGTGGTGTTGAGGGTAATTCTGTTAATAACAGCATTGCTGATGATGATGAACGTTGTACAGGTGAAATGGCTGCACACAAACTATGTGAAAGACGTGCCACCGTACTGCGGCGCGGTGCCGGAGTATCCGGCGTGGTTCGAGCCGTTCGTCATGCAGTGGCTCAATGAGAACGATGACGTCTCTCTAGAATACCTCAACGGTGCCTTCAATAGGGATAAGAAGGATGGGGTGAGACGAGCAGATAGTTTTATTTTAATTGAATTACCAATAAATCAACAGATACTTGAAGATGCATTTAAAGATACATTTTAATGAGTATAGAAGATTTTCTGTAAGATAAAATTAAATATCATATACATATCTGACACGGCGCTATATAATAGTACAATACAAGTGTATTGTCAACTGTGATTAACTGATTAAGCTATAAAGTTGTAGCTAACTTATCTTATTACATGAATAAGATAAGACAAATTGTTAAGCCTTTCTTTACAATATAATTACTTGTAATAAATAAATAAGTAAATGTAGGCATATCACATAATTATATAAATCTATTTATCATAATCGGTTTTATTTAATCTTCTAATCACAAAGCTTTTAATGTAACAGAGATCGAAAATATAATATTCCTGTACTGACTATGACTTTCTGACTGCAGTTCCAAAAATCAAGCGAGCACGCGCTATTCAGTAACTCGGTGGTGGATGTGTTCACACAACTGACGCAGTGCTTCGACGTGGTGTCCAAACTGGAGTGCCCCGACCCCGAGATCCTGAAGAGGTACATGAAAAGGTTCGCGAAGACCATAGTGAAGGTGCTCGTCGCTTACGCCGAGATCGTCAAGAAGGAGTTTCCAGAGCATTTGAAGGAAGAGAGAGTGGTAAGATTTTCTTTTTAATTAGCAATATTGATCTGATGTTACAATTATTACCAAGTTACAGTAGTAGAATTTAAAGAAATACGTGATGTTATTGGACCAAGTGAAATTGTGCATAACATAACTTAGGTTTAGGTTACTCAGGTATTGGAATTGGAGAATTTACACTTTTTCTAAATACACAAAGTTTAAACTTCTTTACCAAACGTGATACAATTTTCCATCGTAATTTATAAGTTGTTTTTTTCATTCTCAAGTTACATTACTTCTTCTTTCAGGCATGCATCCTCATGAACAACATTCAACAACTCCGAGTGCAATTGGAAAAAATGTTTGAAGCAATGGGCGGTACGTCACTAGAACAAGACGCGGCTAACATTCTAAACGATCTTCAGCAGAGATTGAACAATACCCTGGATGAACTCGCGTCTATGTTTGCAAACAGGTAAATGCATTAGATATAGGTATGTATGGTTATAAAAGTATGTCGTAAGAAGAAAAATCCAAAATTTTCTTAGTTATTGGAAACAATGGCAGGTTTAATTTGTTAATACAATTAGAAGTAGCATCTCTGTTGCTTTCTTATCTCGCCACAAAGCTACCTGTGGCTACCGGCTGCATTCACGAATAATCTCATTTGTGGAAATAAGGTCTAAATACGATTTATGTTGTATGTCCAGTCTGGAGACGCGTATCACGGCCAGCGTGAAGGAGTTAGGCGAGTTGCTGCAGAAGGTGGGCGGAGCGCCCGTGGCGCCCGGCGCGCCGCAGCCGCCCGCGCACCAGGAGGCAGACGAAGTGCTGCGGCCGCTCATGGATATACTGGTGAGCTTAGTCAAAACGTCATTGTCGTATTGCTGAGCAGGATATTCTCTTAAACAATAAAGGATTACTATAGTCCACCATGTTGGTCAAGCTGGGGAGGCAATTCCATGGGGAGTCCTTTTGAGTTGATGAAGAAACTTAAACATACAGGTTTTGTCTCGAAGATTTCATTCACCATTGCGAATAGGGTTTTAAACTTTCTATACTTCACCAAACTGATAAAATTGGTTTTAGCCTGATGAAATTAGAATGAAGAGACATTTTTTAGAATGGCCTAGTTTTTAACTGTAAGCTGACACAGACTACCCCAATAATCTTTATTTTACCATATTAAACCCATTGATAGAAGCAATACAATTGAAAACTATAAATTAAAGTAACATATTCTCTACAGGATGGCTCGCTAACAATGTATGCAGAGACTTGCGAAAAGACTGTACTAAAACGGCTACTGAAGGAACTATGGAAAATCGTCATGAAGATATTAGAAAAGACTGTTGTTCTTCCTCCGATGACAGACAAGACGGTATGAGACATATTGAACAAATTCAAATTACTTCAGTATTGCACAGATTTATTAAATAAGGTTACGACATCATTATATTACGGCTAAGTAGACATTTTTCTAGATTAAAAAGGCAATATTTTTTCGTCTTTTTGACCTGACCTTGGACTTAATACGACTTGAATAATTATAAACTAATGCAGGCATTCCATGTAAATCAGTCTAACCATTTTGCTTTTAATCTTAAATCGCTTAAACGATTTTATTTCGGATTTCGTTCTCTAAATAGAAAAACCACTTTAGCACTTAGTCTTCCAGTAATAAAATCATTACATCAACCTCAGATATGAGTTTTTTGTACTTTAGCTATTAACTTTTTTAACATAACAGAAGTCAATTGACGTCATTGCGTTGGCAATAATTAAAGACGGTTTTAGCGTAATCTTCTCGATATTTTAACCAAAACACGTGATGTAAAGTAATAAAACATTTATTACTTTCAACCAAAATATTTACACGATGGTGCTTATGACCACGTTTAGTACTTTTTGCATCGTGTTTATATTGTTCTATGAATATTTTCAAGGTTCTGAATGAATCAGGGAAAAACCCTGCGTTTCATGAAAGTCCAACATGGTTCTTAGATCGAAAACGATTTATTTATTCCAACTCCATGTTTTTCAAATTATTCATCTTTATTCATTTATAGTAAAAATCTTTCATACTTCGAATCAAAGAACCAAAATAACGAAATATAACAAAAACATCTCGTTGCGTTGTTCCCAACAGATGATGCTGAAGAATCTGACGAACAATGCCAAGAACTTGGCCGCTAACGCGAAGATCGAGGACATGACCCAGCTGTTCAAGAGCACAGTGGGCAAGCAAGACGTCAAACATGCGCTCTCCGGTGTCATGGATATATCGAAAGAGGTGAGCGACTTCATACACGGTTGTTTATATTTAGTGCTTCCTCGCACTCATGTTGGTGATTTGACGGGATGTACAATGCGGATGTGGTACAGAATGGATCATTTATTAATACGTTAACTAATGCTGCGCGTGTAGCTTTGAAAAATGAAACGGGTAATATTTGTATACCTAAGCATTATAGTGTCCTCTATAGAACCGTAAAGTTCTATACCTAGAGGACATTTCACATTTCACTGAAAATTACACATAATGTAAATAGTTACTCACAATAATTAATTATAACCATCGAAATGGTCCAATCCTTTTAAGAAATAGTCACATTATTGTATTAGTTTTAGTAAACAAAATAAAAATCATGGAAGCAAATTAAAATCTTCGACTTACAGCATTTGTCGGCGGAGAGGAGCTTAACACCGAAGCAGTGTGCGGTGCTGGACGCATCGTTGGACACGATCAAGCAATACTTCCACGCGGGTGGCAGCGGTCTGAAGAAGACGTACATAGAGAAGAGTCCAGAGTTGCAGTCCTTGAGATACGCACTGAGCCTGTACACGCAGACAACTGACACGTTAATACGAACTTTCGTTACGAGTCAGCAGAATCAGGGTAATGTTTTTGCTCTTACAATATTTAGTTTTGGTTTAAGTATATAATTTTATTTTTAAAATTGCATTATAATCTTTGTTAGGGATAGGTAAAAGGATTCTACTGAATTGATTGTATTTTTTTTTAATTTTTATATGTTTGTCGATACAAATAAATGTATAAACGTATAATATTTGGATGAAAACTAAGGATCGCGATGTTCTCTTGCAAAATAAGGTTCAGTCGAAATCATTTCCCAGATGCAGCAGTTGCTGAAGAGGGCACAGTGGGCGAAGTTTCGCTACAAGTAGACCTCTTCACTCATCCGGGCACTGGTGAACACAAGATCACTGTTAAAGGTAACAAATAACTTATAACCTTAAAACTTTATGACCTTATAACGTTATACATACAGATAATAGCATTGATTTGATTTGTGCATTCTTAGTTTTGGGAAGTTTGCATTAAGATTGAAAGTTAAAAGAAGTCTTTTACATATAATAAAGAAGTATTTTAATTAAAGTGTGAACTACTTACATGCAGATGGCTCACGAGTTATTTATTTTTCTAAACTCCTTAACTTACATACTTAGTTTTTGAAATTCCTTTAATCGTCTTCTAAGACGAGTTTCTAGACTAAGAATTTACGAAATACAAGGCACGTTTAAGAAGTTGCTTTGCTACGTTGCTACGCAGAATCAAATTATGTTTTTAATAGCCACAACGTGAAATACCTAAACACAATTCATAAATAATTTAATACTTTAATTTCAGTGGTCGCTGCCAACGATCTCAAGTGGGTGATCGCGAGTGGTATGTTCCGTCCGTTCATCGAAGTGAACCTCATCGGGCCACATCTTGCGGACAAGAAGCGAAAATTCGCCACAAAGTCCAAGAGCAACAACTGGAGTCCAAAATTCAACGAAACTTTCCATTTGTAAGTTGTTTCTCGTTCTGTTATTCTTATACTGTCCATTTGTGAGTAGATTTCTTTCTAATATTCTTCTACTGTGTGTAAATACTTAATCCTTTGATAAGTATGTAATTTTACTCTTTTTTCTCGTAGTAGAATTATCTATCTACAAAAATATTTCCTCTTTGCTTTCAAATTCTTCTGTCAAGCTACATTTTCTTCCTGATTTGTTTGACTTATCTGTTTCTTTGGATTCCATGAAATAGGTTACCTATTTACTTAACACAGGCAATTAAACCAAAACAATTAAAATCTTACAGCATGGTAAGTGCCACGGAACAGCTGGAATTGTTTGAGCTCCACGTGTGTGTTCGAGATTACTGCTTCGCTCGTGAAGACAGATTGGTTGGCGTGGCTGTTATGCGACTATCCGACATCGCTGAACAGGTAATTAACCAAAGAATAAAAGGAACAAATGAATAAATATCCATGACAGATATTTAATAAAGTAAAATTGTAATATTGAAGGTTAAATTTGGTTAAAGTGATAATGGTATTGTTACAGGGCTCATGCGCATGTTGGTTGCCTCTTGGAACACGCGTGAAGATGGACGAAACGGGATGGACGATACTCAGGATCCTGTCGCAGAGGCACAGTGACGAAGTAGCGAGGGAGTTTGTCAAACTCAAGTCAGAAATGAGGTCAGAGGCCCCAGCAGGAGCTACCAGCGCACAAGCACCTTCGTGAGACCAGAAAGAAGCAAGCGTGATGACCCTCAGAAAATAGCCATATCCGTACGGATCTAACTTTTCCAAAGACTACGATTGGAGAGGTACCGGTTGTGATAACGTAAATCTTAGTACCTACAAATAATGAACAATTTGTTGTTGAAAGTGATTAAGCTGTCCAGTTGAAACGGAACACATTTGTCTGTTAAGATGCTCATGTTGAGGACAGTACAATGACAATCGGCGCTCCGGCGTTTACCGGTCAGTGCTCATTCGTATGTTTTTTTAATCGTCACGAAGACGACGGGATACAGTTTTGTAAATAATAAAGGTGTTAAGTTACGCGACTTGTAGAATATTTTGCACAAATTCGTAAAGTTTAGCAAAAAAGACTGACCGTAGGCATCGGGATATTATGTGCTGACGTATTTGACGAGTGATTCTATAAAAGAACATTGTCATAATGTGTGGATGATTCATAATATAAAATAGATGGTATAAAGATTTTGTTTGTGATTTCATCCTAGTGCGTAGCGCATAATAATTCGATGACCGTAAGCGGCCGCGGGCGCTGCAATACCATCGATGTTTGGAATTCAGCAAATTTCAATCGATTTAATAAATGCTTTCGCCCGATTGAACACACCTGAAGATAACTTCCATGGAACTTCACATTCAATTTAGTATGCGTAAAACTTTGTAGGACCATTCGCAGTTGTGGAATTTTTTGGAACTTTAAGCGTTACATTTTCAATAACAGTTTCATGGCAGATACCGTTAACAGGTTCAATTTGCTGGATGCCTCCATCGGCGGAATTATCGAGATCACACGATCAATGTATTAATATTTATATGGACCAAACTGTCGTAAATACGGATGCATTACCTAATCCTTAACCCCTAATATTAAATCAACATTATTTATCTAATTAATCATCTACTCGTTATACGTGTACAGTAAATAAATTTATGGCCTTATGTAAATTATTTCCTTTGTTTGTTGGACTATAAATTATATTATGCTTCTATCGGGAAACAGAGATGAGTGTTGAAGTTTGGAGCGAAGCCCTTTTTTATTTCGATACTAAATGTATGCGTGGTGTATAGGATTATGCTCGAGTTATGTGAATCGTGAGAGTGAGCGAATTAGGTATTGATTGTACTAAATCAAAAATAAAATATACATACATCATAGATATTTAGTATTTTTTGTTATGAATTTTATGGCCGGCATCTTATATCGTCTTTTCTGTCAGCTGCATCGTCCCTTGTAATGTTTAATTCATTCCCTCTTGTTATACTTGTCTAACTTGTAAATATAAAATAATGAAAGTGTTATTTGAATTACATATTATACTTAATATCACTTTGCTCTTAATTTAATACGCTTGACCTGTTTAAACGTGTTATGTAAATCTCCTATGTCTTTTTGTATATTATTGAAAATTGTGATATTGTTATAAAATGATAAATCATAATATAACTATCGTGAAATATTTATGTGAGATTGTTTTAGCTATTGAGAGTTCATCGATGTTAACTGTTATCAGGCTTCGTTTCAGGTCCTCTAGGCACTGATATAGTCCAGCCGCGAAGCGTGGTGGATTTCTTATTTCCAACATAAATATTACATTATCTACCATTTTTATCCATGATACATGGAAGTATAGTCGTCTCGCTCTAACAAGGGCTCGACGTCATGCGACGGCAATACTTTTAGAGATCATTTTTAAAGCGTTTTTCGACTTCGCGGCCAGACAATACTTCGTTGTATGTTCGTTAAATTCATGTTAATCTCTATATCCTATCCTATTTAAAATGTATTTGTAATATTGATTTGAAGTAGATGTAAAGTTCAGTGCTCAAATGTTTGTTTTAAATCTATAAATGAATGACGATTCGATGATTTACAAGGATAAGTATGGATAATTTAAAATAACAATCCCAGATGAGGTTCGTATAAACTACACTGTGTTCCGTAAAAGTCACATGAGTAAGTAAAGATACATCATGTATATATTTTCATAATCATCCAGGACTTCTGTCTTTGTCCATCATTTTTCATTAACCATTTATCGTAGGTACAAAAAACTTCCATATTTAAGACTATTGAGTGATAACTGAAAAATACCTAAGTACCTCTTTACGTATACGATTAATGAATTTGGATATGCTTTTAAATGTTTTATCAGTGTAATATGTGAACAGGTGTTAAAAATAAAATTATCTACTATTAAAATCACTATTACATTATGCAATACCTACGTTTGTCAGTAAGACCTGCATTTTTTTCTCAAACATGCTTGTTATAAAATTTCAAAAGTAGTAACATTTTTGTCAATTTTTTCGCTAAAACATTTATTGGTACAAGAAAGAAGCCTGTATGACGTTGAAAATATGTATGTGAGAGGCACATCACATCACGGGAGTTAGATTTTCTATGTATAGCGTTTATCATGGATTACATATCTGTAGATAGATAATGTGGTTTGTCTAGTCCAAATCTCAGTAATATATTTAAAATATTTACTCGTCTTATTAACTAATGGAAAAAAAAAAACTTTTTTTATTCAATATTTTTTGTATTTCCGCGTCGACTGAATCTGTGTAACTAGCGTTATAGGTAGATCTTTCACTTTCTTGTTTTATTCTTTTTTAACCGTCGTTTTGATATTTTAACGCACTGTAAAGCCAGATCCCCACTACAATGCCGGCCTAGGTTCGATAGTGATCCGATCTCGGTCTGGTGAAGTAAGTATTTAATTTTATTAAACGAAAAACAATGTGTGTATTCACACTATTAATTCGGATTCGATCCCGTTCCAGTCGTCATCAGTCTTAGAGAAATTTGACATCAAACAGTCCATAATTATGTAATAATAATCCTCGCTAACGCTGCTACTCCACATGCATTAAACGTTAATCTTAATGACTTCATGAATACCTAAGGTTAAAAGCACTTGCGTTAGAAATTTATAATGTTAAACATTTATTTTAAACTTTAATTATTGCGTCAAAATTTTTTCTACGATGACATAATATTAAAAACTACGTTATACGTTAATACAGATGGAGCAGTGGCATAGCGCTAAAAGTATAATTAATAATATTATTATTATGTGCACCTTTCCTTATTTGACGTTAAAGCTCTTTCTTATTTCTCTCCTCAATAATTATAATTGTATGCGTTATTAACGTGACTTCTTTCGATATAAAACGTTAAGAAAGGTGTTTAAATTCAAATAGGTGGATATAATATTGACGTGCGTTATTATATTGAAAAGTGCTGTTAAAGAAATTGTTTTAGTAAATTACCTACGTGAGTGAATAGTTGCTGTCAGTTAGATATTATATATCCAGCCTTTTTGATTGTCCTCCAAGGATTCTATAATAGTATTTAGACCTAGCGATAAATTTGGGAAGCATTGTTTTTTGAAAACTCAATAACCTACTTTTGAAGTACCTACCAGTAACACCAATAGAACCCGTATCCAAAGTCGAATAATGACGTCATACATCTTACCAAAGCGATTGTGCAATATCCTTATCGTGTTCCACTGACCATACTATATCCATTATTGGTCATGTGTATATATTTTACAATAATATGTAGGAACGTCCATCTCATGGCAATTGGTTGCAAGGTGAAATCGTGTGATATCTACATAAACAAGTCAGTCAGTATTAATTTCAATGAAATTTTAACAACATTTTTTTATTATTTTCCTTTTAAGGTCCAGTTTATGAAGATAC
>DWBH01000546.1:0-11904 GCA_018230765.1 Ernsta delagoae
AAACTTTGCATACGTCTCAAGGACCGATGACAATGCAATAATAAATAATAATAATAATACATTTACTAAAATTTTGTTAAACTTAACAGTAAAAATGCCCGCTTGCGCAGTGGTCTGCGTATTTTTTAACTATTTGATTTTCATAGTTATTTTTGCACTTAATTAAATCTGGAGGTACACTTAATCATAATGTTAATGTTTTTATTAACACGGGCCGAAGATACCTATTCTTTGTGAAATTCAAAATGTCCATTATTGCACGCGCAACTTTTGGTTTGTGTATCCAAAAGTTACGTAATGCAACTAAAAATTAAACTTGTTACCTGAAACATTGTTTTCGTGTAAAAAAGTAATTAATTCCAGCCAATGTGATATCAAACAATCAAAATGATAATCGTTTAATTCAAAGGTAATATTATTATAATGTGCAAATAAATACTATTTGGAACTACCGTCGAAGTGATTACGCCAATTAGGATGAAACAAAATGACAGTCAAAAAAGCGACATTAAAAGGGTTTCTCAACGGTTTATATCAAGATACAAAATCCTTTTTACGGAACCCTAAAAAGCAAAAATCACGCTAAACGTCACCGTGGCTCCTCAACGCCGGAGGCGAAAATTTCAAAAGATTTATCCACAAAGTTGAACCTGCGAACTGACATTGATTTACGCTGTTTTCCAAAATCTGAACCGTTGATTGTCCGATACAATCTTGAAAACGGTAACTTTGCAAGCTTTAAATTGTTTTAAACTGACAGGCGTAAGGCGGCGTACACTCTAGAAGTCTTATTTCCATAACATGACTTTAGTAAGGCGTAATTTTACTTTTGTTATGCAATTTTCATATTTTATTTTTATAATGTAAAATGAGAATTCATAGAAACGTTTTATCAGTAATTAACTGTAGAAATCACAGAGGTGTAAGATAATTCCGGGTAAGTATCAATATTTCTTCTATCTACGATGTATCTACTATCATCTTTATCCATGCATCAGCCTTTTATTGTCCAATGCTGGAGAAAGGCCTTCCTTTGGTGGCGCCATGTCATCCGGTTCTGTGCCCTGTGATTGCAGCGGTTACCCGCTGTCTTTCTCAGGTCATCAGTGCACCTGGTCGGAGGGCGACTTACACTTCTGCTGAACCGTGGTCTCCATTCGAGGACATTCTTCCGCAGTCCTTCGAACGACGTGACCACAATCATCTATTATTATACTATCAAGCTGAGCATACGAGTAAAGGGCAAGCTTATTCTGATATTGCCATATCACAAACACGCTATATAAAGGTCTCTTAAATTTAAAATTCCTTACAAGATCTAAACAATCAAATGCTAAACAATGTAGACGGTGCCCAAGTAAGGGTTTTAAAATTGTTTCAAAGCGTCAGGTATAAAGTTATAAACGTTCAAGCTATAACAGACCAACTTTGACCAAAGTCGAATGGACGACGCGGGTTATTGGAATTCTTCGCGCGATGTTGGCACAGACACTGATCCGATAGTCGCTGTCGAATTTCAGATATTTTAATCCCGTTAACGCTACCACAGAGTTTGTTTTACAAGGGGTTTGTTCTAAAACAAAGACGTCTGGTCTGGTCCCAAAGTTTTTATTGGAGCCAAAGTTCTGGTTAGTGTTAAGAGAAATTTAATGTTGACGAGTTTCCTAAAAGAGCTTTCATTAAAATATAAAGTCGATCATGAACAACAGTTGCTAAAGTAAGGTTGGTAAAGTAAGGTTTTCTTCGTTTCTATGTAGGATATCTTTAAACCTTTTTTCTTTGGCTTTTAACGCTACTGTTGGAATGCCTTAGCTAAAGGATTCCTACAAAATACCAGCGTTCCCAGATCCGACAAGAGACCTCTATAAAACAAATTATGCTAGAGGCAGTCCTAAGCTTTCACAAATCCGACAACGAACCGAGATTGCTTGCGTTGTAAAATCACTTTTACTACATTTAACATACGAGTCAAAGCAAGATAAGCATCATGCTTTAAGCCACGTATTTTACAGCTATGGTAGATTTAAAGAATGGCACAGGAATAAAGAATATAGACTATGACCGGATCCTCATTATGTTATATCTCAAATTTCTTTAAGTCAAATCGCGGCAGGAACGGGATTGGATGGTGCCAAATTTGCATCTCGTTTACTAAATAATTTACTGTACTAGACCCAGATCAGACCACGAACGAACTATGATTGACATTGTAATGCGGATTCAGTCTAAATATTCATTCATCTAACAGGATGCAACACACTGACAGCAGACTGCACACAGACAAGCGTTTTCAAATAAGACAAAAGCGCACTTGAAAATGATGGCCGGTGTCGGTGTCTGCGCGGACACACCCCAAGTGCGATACAGAGTATAAGAAAATATTTTATTATGTTGTCTGCAATGTTATGTACATGTATCAATATCTGTAGACGCATAATATGGACCGAGATTAAGAAACTAAGCGGAAGTTTTTACGTTACTATTGGAAATTATATGTAAAATTTGATCTTTTTACCCTTCAATCCTCACTGTACTCTAGACTAAAGAATCTCTATCTCAAATCCAAGTTCATTTTATAAAAGGAAAAAGGATATACTTTATACGCTACTATCCGCTGCTGCATGCTGCTGCATATGCTGCATATGCTGTCCGCATGAGTTACAAAAAGAGGGCATTTATATTTCCCTAAAACATAATAAAATAAATTACTACCCCTTTTTAACAACTCGGTTAGGGGTTGAATTTCAGTAAAGTATGGATTACATCATTCAACAATTCTATTAATGAATGTTTATGCAAAATTTAAAGCAGATTGGAGCAAGAAATCACGATGTCCCATACAACTTCACCCCCCATTTTCACCCCCTTAAAGGTAAAATTTTGGAAAATCCGTTCTTATCGGATGCCTACGATATACAAAGAATATACCCTGAAAGTTTCAGATACCTACGTTCAGCGGTTTAGGTTGTGCGTTGATCCATCAGTCTGTCAGTCAGTCAGCCAGTCAGTCAGTCAGTCATTCAGGACAAAGAATTTTATATGTATAGATACGATGGTGGGAATATAAACTTATAATTATGATAAACTAAGATGTTCTGTAAAACATAATCTATTTAAAAATCTTGGTAAGAGGTAACCACTCAACTGACAAGGATGTGACAGGCGGTCCTGGTGTAATCAGTACCTAATCACCAGGATGCGGCAGCATGATGTCTCCTTGACCTGACAGCTTTGGATACCCAACTCAGTGTCAGCAGGAGTCAATATGTCACTTAGGTTTGAAGTTTTTATCGGGAACGTTAATTGATTGGTGCCCGCTTCCGAAAATGAATCATGGTAGTTGAGTACTATATTTTTATTATCGTCAATGTATGATTGACATGACACGTAAGTAGAAGTGTATGGTGCTTCTATTTTTTTTTATATGTTTTATTCAGTTTATTTTGTGATGATTTCAAATTAATTTTACAATTACTGGCACGACCATTTCTCAGTTCCTTTTTTAATATTTTAGCGCTACTTGTCACATTTTGAGAGATTATTTATATCTTCCCCACTTTTGGAGAAAGACCCAAGGTTACTTAATCCAGAAATAAAATAGCAAAACGCTCAGACAGACCTATCTCTAATCTTTTTACCAGAATCCAGCAATAATAAGAACCAACCACAGTGATATCTTTTTACGTCCTCCATTTAGCTTACTAAGCACATAAGCAACCCGAATCGCAAAAAAATACTTCGCATTCCCTAATCCTTCCTTCCAATATTTCCTGAGATCAGACGCACGAAGCGATCAGCGCAATAACAATAAAATATTACGAGGCGTTCTTGCATCCTTGCAATATCTGGGATGGGAGCTGGAGAGAGTGATTTAAGCGATAGACCCGTGGGAATCAGACTTAGAAATGATGTGAATCGAAGAGTGACAAACTTAGGAAATGCTATACAGCTTGATGATAGATGGACAGACGAACAGATGGACAGCGAAAGGAAAGAACTGGTTTTTTATAGTTTAGGTATGGAGCCCTAAAAAGAAGTATCATTCAGCCATCTAATGGAAACAGAATTCAATTTTAAAATCTCCAGTCCCAATATTGGTTTATCGAAGCAAAAATTCGATACGAAATCGTTCTTAACTTTCTGATACTGAAAGTGATGTGCGGTTTGTGGGATGGAGCGTCCTTATGTAAATAAAATATGTAGAAGAATTACATTACTATGTCGCTGATATAATATTTGACCAGCTTCTGCAATAATATATTTTTTAAACAGTTACTTAGCTTCAAACGTTGACATTATTAATAATACCTAATATGGCTCTGATTTTATCTGATTCAAAATATAAAGTCAAGCAGAACCGATCGTATTTTCCTGCTGGAATCTCTGCGAAATTTTACTCAAAGATTGAATTTTAAAATCGTATAGAATCACGTTACTAAGTAAATACTGCAGTCCGATTGAGAACGCGGTTGGCATGAAACGATGGTTTGAGATTGTGCAAACAACCTTCACAAATATTATCCGAAGTTATCCGACAATAGTTTATAATGAAATAATAGTTAGCTGCAACCTTTTTTATATCCCACTGCTGGGATCGGGTCTCTCTCTTTCAACAACTCTTTCTGTCTCTCTCTCTTCTATCTACTAGCTGCACTCTGCAGATAAAATTTGCCTATCTGTGAAATTAGAATGTCAGCTACCTCCACGCCAAATTTAATCGAAATTAGTCAAGCATGAAAGAGTGACAGACATACAAACACACAAACAAACTTTCGCCATTACACTGTCAGTGTGTATGATATTGCCACCATTGGTATGTTGCATGTTATTACATAATATCAAGGACTGCCGACATATTGCACAAGTTCTAGCGCTAATTCAAATTTCTGCTGCATTGCATTGAAGCGGATGTATGTACATTAATTTACAGTTAATCCACAGATACTACGAACAGAGCTTTCGGCGGCCTTAATTAGGTTATTGAGGGAAACTAGGTTTGGTATTAATGCCGAGATGATTAGAAGAGTCTTCGAAGCGTGCATAGTCCTGCTAGCAGTATGGAGTTGGTAATCGGATGGACGCACAGTATCGAATTTTAGGCACATTTCCGTACCTCAGAGCCTTATGAATGTCTAAAACTATTCATGATTTAAAAGGAATACTGCCTCTTTCAGTAGCTTAGTGAAAGACAGAGTAAGAATCAGTAAAAAACATGTCCAAATTTATTTCACGTTCATCAACCCGAGTGCTCAGAAGATTCAGTGTGCTTAGTTGATCATGCAGTATCTGCCAATCTATGCCAAGCAACTAACTAACTCCAGTAGAGTTAGCTCCAAGTGTTCCCCATTACAATATAATGGGGAACACTATCATTATGAAATAGACGATTATATGACTATGAAGGTGCAAAATTGACCTGTTTCAAAGCCAATTATATATCCTCTGACACCGACTCTCCTAATATCAGAAGCCTGATGTACACTGCGAATCTGACTCTTTGCTACTTCGGCTTGTAAACCCAATGCAGTGACAACAAAACATTAAAAACATCAAAGCAAACTCTTCGCTCCCTCAATTACATCGCCAAGTAATCGACAAGAATCGCTCAGAAGGAACTAATGCTTTAAGCGGCCTTCTCGTAGCAGCTGCTAATCGGTTTAATAATGAACTCGGCTTGAAGCCTGCAAACCAGAGATAAATAGGTTTAATACAAGCGAGTGTGTGCTGAGCAGTGGCGTAGCAGGGGGGGGCTCTAGGGGCCATGCCCCGGGCGGCATACGAAAAGGGGTGGCAGAAAATACCAATTTATAAATTTTGAAAGTTTAAAAAAATACTTAGATATTCGTAATAGTGAACATAGTCATGATCCCTTCTGATACGCCGTCATACCAAATATATTATATTTATGTACATCTTACTATTATACATACCTATAATAAAAAAAACCAGAGTGATCGGCCCGAAGCGACGAACTACGGCACAAACTCACGCTACGCCTTTGGTGCTGAGGAAAGTTATATACGGAGTGAACTGTGAGGGTATATTATTATGTAGTATCATTGTTTGGGTCTGATCGCTGATGGGCATTGAATGCAAAACTTTCTATGGTACATTGCTATGTGCAGAAGTTTCCACACTACTGGGAAAGGTCTGAGCAGAAAGCTGAAAATGAGCAGTTGGTACGTCGAAGAATGCATAGATTAAAGATGTGTGTGTTCGCGAGAGGAGCGTGTGACAGCCAATCCTTAATCTATGGTAATATGATTAACGGATCAGTGCGATAGTAAGGACACGTGACAGCCAACCGCTTACAAGTTAGTACTGAGGAATTCTCAAGAGCTAATCAGATACTGATGAAGACCTCATTTGCTAATCTCAAGGTGTAACGTTACGAGTAGTATTCTGATCCGAATGAGATATTATGACGTCAAAGCCGAAGCGTTTGGTTTCTTGTCCTTGAGCCTGTCACACTTCTAACAAATGCCTGTAATAATTCAATCATTAAATGTAATCCAATGTAATCCAATACCGACACACAACAAACTTGGTTTGATTCGTACCTATTATGTTCTACTTTAAACGTCATAAAACAGCAATTGGTTATCAAAACTGGGAAGATAAGGAAAATGATTATTATCAACGAACTGAAAATAAATCTTTCTTTGTAGAGAAAATCAGATTTAGTAATAACAATGATAGAAGAGAAAATGTGGAACATTATAGGTACCACAATTGTTAATCATTGAAGAATCATACACGCTCAAAATAGTTGCGGTACCTACGTATATTACAAATTCTAATTTCAATAATCTAGTTTACAGTTTAATCTTACTAATAGGTATAACAATACAACAATAACAATATACAGTAGATTTAATAACGGTGGGCAAATCCGCAAACTTTTGGATCGTTGTTTCGGACAATCATGACTCCTAATCGTATAAACCTCTATTGTATACCGAAACATTAGCCAACTCCGAAGGTCAAACTATGAGAGTATAAAGAACAATACACGATAAGAATGCAAAACTCTGTTTAATTGGAAAACTTTTTGTTGCCCCTCGGCGAAAAAGTTTAATTTCATTAACGCGAATTGTTCCGTGCCTTGTCAGAACTGGCGATTGCGTTGTTCAGACTATGGATCTGTTGGTATTAGACACCAGGCTTGTTTTTAACCCCCGACACAATAACCTCCTCCTTTTTTGTTTGAAGTCGGTTAAAAACGACGGGGTGTTATAAGTTTGACGTGTCTGTGTGTGTGTGTATGTCTGTCTGTGACATCGTAGCTCCCAAACGGATGATCCGATTTTAATGCTGTCTTTTTTGTTTGAAAGGTATATCAATCGAGAGTGTTGTTAGCTACGTTTGGTGGAAATCGGTTCAGGTCTGCAAGGTCATCAGGTCGTTTGTTAGGTGTGATAGGAATGTTACACGTTCAGTTTACTTTTGGGTATCATATAAAAGAACTTGAGAAGCAGAGTACAATACCTATACTAAATGTCTAAGGGTTTTTAATTAATTTGTAGTTATTATTTGATTTAATAACAAAAATCTTTATCTTCTTATGACATTCTTTGTCTGCGATGAACTCTCTAACTACTGAAACGACTCCTTTAAAATTTATAAGTACACAGTGTATAGTATATTTTAAATTCCTGATAATTATGTTAATTTTGATTAAATAGTAATATTATTTCAAAGTACTCCGGTTATTTGAGGTTTATAATAATATATGTATGTTATACATCAAACGTTTACAAGAATAAATCAGTACTTATATCACTAAATTAAAAATTTCATTACTGCGATAAATAGGCAGATTTACTAAAACATTGTTTGCTGGTAGGAACAATGAATCTTTGAACAAGCCAGAAGAATAAATGTTTATAATTAAAGAATAATATTTTATATTATCTGATATTATTATTTTATAGTACAGTTTTGAAAGCGGCCATGAATAAAAACTTCCTAATTATAAAATAATTTGATTCGACTATATTGTATTCTATAAATAATTTTCCCTCTCCGTAAACAAACTTTTATTTGTCGAAAATCGAATTATTAGCAAAATTTTTCCCCAATTTTAACTTTTCATTCATCAAACATTCATAAACTTTCTCAATTAAACTGTATCCATTATACTATACTTCATAACGTGTTTACGCTCGTGTTTATGGAAGGAAATTATGACTGCTCACCACCCATTTTTTTCCACATTATTATATTTTTTTGATATTATGCTAGTAATTTAGAATGTTTCTAGAATGGTATGGAATCTTTCGTTTTCGGATTTGTCACGCATTTAGCCGGTTATTTTATTTTCTTATAAATATTTTCAAAAATTCTAGGTGTTCAGCCTTGCGCGACTCTTATTTATTCAGACAGTCGGGTTCGCGAGTGATTACCTACAAGAATTAAGGTTTAACGCCAAAGATTCATAAAAATAAATCCATTTAAAAAAACAATACCAAAGATGTGTAATTTTCTATTCACATATACAAATCAGATTTCACGGTGTATATTCTCTTTGTCCCCATTCACGATGTCCCCTAATGATTATGACCTGAATTAATAAAAATATGAAACTTTACTCGCTTTGTCCCCAGACGTCACCCTCCATGGGGACAACGAGAGTACATCGGCCTTACGTAACGAGTAACCAATAACCGTGCTACGAAGCAAACTAAACTGTGCCGAGGGGGTCTTAAGCGAGTAACTCGGATATTCAGGTCAATTAAATATTGCTGCGTGAGTAAAATATGTCAAGAGTTACACGGGGCTACGTCGAAGTGTATTTATGAAAATACAAATTAAAAGTTACTCAGTTAATTTAATTAATAACTGTGTATTGATGTAGGTAGCATTTATATGAAACTGTAGGCACAGGAAGTGGACTTGAAATAACATCCCTTAATGGATGTAATTTTCGCTAAAGTAGTAATAAAAACTTACAGATTTTTTTCATATACTGAATGTGTATTTACTTGATCTGTTGGGAGGGAGATTTAAAATCTCTGAATAGGAATATACTGAATCTGTTAATGTACATTGAAGAACATAAAACCGAGTTACAACTCGTAATATGAAATGCTATTAATGTGAAAAAGCGTAGCTTTCATTAATCTAAGTATATACTTAAGAGTGAAAAAAGAAAAAACAATTTTTACCTAAGGTAAGGGCATTAATAATATACGTGTCGGGAGCTACATGAACTACAAAATAAATTCCAGACTCACAAAAGGAAAAAATCTAACTTCATCATTTTACCTTCCGCCCTCTGGGAAATCTAGAACCCTTTAAATACCTTATGAATAGTCATGTCCTCAAACTCCTCAAAATTTGAATACAAAATTTTTAGCAGCAAGATTAGTTACATAAAAGTATTCTGAAATTCAATTTTTAATTAATATGAAGTGACGATCATATTACACTTACGTCACAGAATCTCTCACAGCTACGTTTGCTACGAGTTGGGATATCATCCCATACTTAATCCGCAATCTCCATATTTGCTTATTCAGTAATCACGAGAGCTGCTGATACGCGTATGACGCCGACGGCGGATTTCAAATTGGCGAAGGCACTAGCAATCTGAAATCCGCTAGAGTCTACCGGCTAGACGGCTTCGCTTAATTTGAATTTCTTTCCAACACTTTTATCAGCGATCTCTGGAAATTCTGGAATGTTCTATGCAAGAGCATCGCTTCAGTCTGCCTGTTTTCCTCATTCCAGTAATTGAAACTTTCCGTAATGCAAATGGAGAGGTGAATTCTTGAAAGGTGCGTTTCTTTTAAAAATAGAAACACTATTCAACAATGTTACTCTAAAGGCGTGCTTTTTAAAACTTAATAAATTTATTTGGATTATTAAAAACTGGTAAATTAAATATAATGTTACTTTAGAATACAAAATGAGAACAATGGTCGTAGTGTAGAAATGTTAAGTCAAATAAGTTGACAACGAATTTTCGGAAGGTGAGGAAGAAGAAACATGAAACATGTACACGTAGGTATCTATGTTATAGGTAAACCTGATCATTAGAAACCAAAAAGAAACATCTACACCCATTGTTTCGTAATTAGCTAACGCGATTATAAAGATACCTACAGACGCGGTCCGTTACAACAGGAATTGGCAATTATCGCGGTGGCCGCATGAATTTGCATGAGATAAACGCCACCACAAAAACTGCATGCGGTGCGGTGTGCAATTTTCACGAATTCGGACGCCACTTGATTTGTGACCGCGAGAATCCACGATAAATCTTTGGGATGCGTTCGTGTGTGACGGATCAATTGGAGAGAGGGTCACGGGTTTTTATTTTGAACTTTTGCGTTGTACAAAACTACAAATGGCTTAATTTAGTCAGCAGACAATTATGACAGATGAGATATATGAGATTACTAAAATATTGCTTCGTAACGATAGTGATGACTGAAACGTGGAGTAAGTGCGTCTCCATCAGTTGTAGGAAACCCAAGCCCAGTAGAGATAGCTAGAGGCAATAATGATCTACAAACAGTGTATTTAAGATATTTGATATCCAAATAGTCAATTCAAAGAGCGTATACAGAAAATATCACAGGCATTTAACATACACACAAGAGTTTTGTTCCTCAACATCGCTCATACCACATTTTTCCCATTGTTCCTTTTCTACCGCAAGTTTATTATTAAAATGTTATTAGGGAGTCGAAAGAAAGAACTCCTAAAGCCCGCGTCTCCGCGATGGGTATAATTCTAATATTCCGTTTGCCACCCTCATATCTCCTGAAGGTGGATTCAGAGGAAAGTAATAAAACGCGTTCAGAGCCAGAGATAAATGGCTTTTTTAAATATTAATGATAACCTGCTTTTGTATGAAGGGCCGGAATATTATTTTAGTATTCAGTAGTTACATTAATTTACTGCCTAATTTAAGGTCCTTAGCGTTTGTCATATTTTTATCCGAAGATTTTGTTGAATTTGTTTGATCAAATCGAATTTATTTTAGAACCATCGTAGCCACAATCCGGCCAATTTTTTTATTTTCCAAACATAAGTTCCTATGATAGAATTTTCTAGAAATATATTTCTACAAAAATGAATAACAATCATTATAATGCGCTGTCGAGATTCAGATTTCACTGATAAACATTTTACAGGTTATAGTACAGTTACCCTATCTACCAACTACGAAAAATTTAAAATCCAACAGTTATCTATCATTGACCATAAAATGTAGCAGAGTAAAACACCTTAATGTCAAGGTGTGGGTCTCAAAGATCTCTTTGCTCAACTCTTAGCCGTCTTAAACAAGCTATGCCTTAAATGAAATGCATCTGCATTTGGTGTACTCATTTCAAATTTTGATTCGCGGCGAACTAAATAATTTCATAATTAATTTAGGTAGGTTTTTTTCGGTTTGTGTGATAGTCAATCTTCTACATCCTCGACACACGGAAACATAGCATCGATTATTTTCAAATTAACAACAAGTGGAATAACATACCTTCATGTCGAGATTAAAAAAGCATAGAGCAATGACTTCTGACTCTGTTTTAGCGATTCCACCGTACACAGTACGGCCATCTGTCATTTTTATAGTGAACATTATACAATGCGTTGTTTCTCTTTTTATTGTCCAAGTGTTCTCGTACAAACATTAGGTTGTAACGTGTCGCGTAATATTGTTTAATGACGTCTTGGAACATGTTATTGTTCATTTTAGTGACGCACTACGAATGCTGTCCGGGTTTATTCTTCGATGCGGTGGTACCGCTACGTGTTTCAGCTTTATACGAGTTCTCATCTCTTTTAGTACCAAGTACCAACGAAGTAATGTTTTCTGCCGTGGTATATCTAAAATGCCATTAACCCACATCTGGTCGATTTTAACTTTTTGACACCATAATGATCAGAAAA
>DWBH01000547.1:0-11890 GCA_018230765.1 Ernsta delagoae
CTCCAAACAAACGCGTTGATGAAGGTCATTCGTTCCAGATTCCCTTAAATATGTACATTATTAAACTTCTTTTGTTCTTTGCTGTGCCTCCTTATATTTTCCCTCTAAAAGAGTATCAGATGAATAATTTAGATAATATTAAACAACAAGGATAATCCGAATTATATTCTTTGATCTTTAAAGGTCACTGAGGAGTTATAATACTTCTTAATGCGTAAAGAGCGTGCTTTAAAAATATTTTTTGTAAATTTTGTGTTATAAGACAAGAAGCAATGTGGAACTTCTGACATATTCTAATAGCGAACTACGAGTACATACTTGTGCAACTTTGACTAAACACACGAAATGATGCTAAAAATATTCATTTTCATTAGTTAACCAGAATAAAAGAAAAACAAAACGAAACAAAACAAAATCATTTATTTGCACAAATAAGGGTACCTATAACATACAAAGGTTTTACGATGGTAAGGTCGTTCTCCATATTTCACCACTATGGGTATGCATTTGCAATTATTTATAATTTGACAAGAGAATTTTTAAAACTTGGCTTTTAAATTTTTTTTTAAATCCTTGGATAGTCCTCGATTGACCACAACAGTAGGTACCAAACAGTGTGAACTTGTGAGCCCGTATCTATTGAAATTGTAAATGCTTTAGATGAAAATTGGTATAACGTTAAAATGTGTCCCTAAAGACACATAGATTCTAAGAGAAATTTATTTAAATATTTGTTAGTTTCTGTCAAAAGTACCTACTATTAAATTTATTTAAAGTGACTTCAAATTTTAAACGTCTATATTAATTTAAAAAAACGATGGCACAAATATAGTTTTATTTACCTCGCAAACCCTGCTTTCAGGTGTACATAAATATTTATAAAGCCTGTGACGTACCAAAAGTTGTTGACATGTCAAAAATACAAATTCAATTAAACTCGTGCTTTTGCAAACGAGTGTACTAAAAGCATACAAATTGTACCGCAATTTGCGATTTTTAGGTAATTATTATAAATGCCATTTTTAGATATTACACGTTCAACTACTGGGTTGAATTTAAGTGCTAAATGACGGATTCTAAGCGAAGTTTTAGTATTTCGACGCGACACGTGACGTGTGATGTGTTTAACTCATCACACCAGTAAGTGGTTGCTATTATTAACGACCAGGTTTGACATTAGTTTTGTTTGTCATCAAGAACTTTTACAATGCACATCGATGTTAAATAAAACATTTTGTAAGTATCTATCTATCATAGGTATTTAAATCTAAATACCCAATAAAAGTGACGTTATTGAAATTATTGTGATACTGTTTAGTTTAAACGCTTAAAACACGAACAGCAACCAGAAAAATGAGGATTACGGACAGAAAACAAGAGAAATAAAGGGCATCTCAAGAATAATATGTTAATAACAAGATTTTAGCTGTTAACAGTGAGAGATATGCTGCATGGAGCATTCGGTTTTGAATGTCACGGTACATGTCACGGTGTGATGAGTTTGTAGTTGTGATGGCATTAATCCAACCGACCCATAGTAGAACTACTCGCTTTGTGCGCCAACAAGCTCTGTAATACTATGCACGGCTATGCGTAATGTATGATTAATAAATAATATATTGTATATGTATGTACATATCAACTCCAAAACACGAATAATATGCACGTTGTGACATTGTACAGGTACAGGTGCCTATGCCTAATCTTAGCAGGTTTTAAGAACTGTTTTTTTGAAGGTTGTTATGTAATCTCTTGCCGAAATTTTAAAGATTATTGGTCATATAATTTTAAAAAATGTATTTAAATAAAATGTAAATGGATAAAGTTTTATTGCATGATTTATTATATTGATTTGCCTATTTTTGTTACTCTGGACTTTTTCCTTTTAAAAGGATTAACTAATATAAATTTAATTTATTTTATGAGTTGATGTATGCTTCGAACTTGTCTCATTCTTGTGGATTTAAACAATTACCGTTCATTAGAAAGAGCCGCAACGCTTTTGTAATGCAAATCCTTTGTTTTTGTGCCACCGAACGAGTTGTACTGTAAATCCAGGGAACTGAGGTGAAGTTAAAATGGTTATTAGAGGTATTTTTAAATGTTCTGTGTTGTACACTTTAACAACCTGACTTTTAGTGGACAGGCTAGATCCAGCATTTCAGTAAAGGAATAATGCCTGTAGATTCTACTTGAGAACATATTTATTTTTGGACTTTCATATCTACCTACTCTTTTTGTCCGTTACACTTGTCTACTGGTGGAGAAATAACAATAATCATTAATTATTTTAAGTAACAATAATTAATGATAAATAGGTACATTGAATATGTGAAAACACTATTAAACCCTAAGTACAATGTTTAGTGACGGCTCAAGCGAATGAAATTTCCACAGACAGCACAACGTTTATCCGATGCAATGTTACACACATCTGGCACGGGTTAAAAAGCAATACAGTAACGCACGCTGGAGTAATGTAGGACGCACGCTGTAAAGTTAACTCGGAACTCCATTCAATTTTCTATAAAAATTCAATATCGACAGCAGCAAATACGATATGCAGCAAGTCGACACATCGACCCCCGGCTGACAAGTTTAAATCCACAATCCACAATAAAATAGCAAACACGGTTTAGTTGTGAAGAGATAAATCTTGGTCGCCAACAAGGTTCGCACTCTGGGGACAAAATTTCCCGCGAGTTTGATTTGATTCGTGGAATGTGGCGGGGAGCGGAAAATATTGCAAATTCGGTTTGCAGGGAATTACGCGGACTCCGAGTCGATGCAGCGATGCCGGCTTTCGCTGTATTGGTCCACACAGTTTCCTCACCCGCCATATTGGAATATAAGAATAGGGAAAATTTAAATATGACATTTTCCTTTGCAAAACTTGAGCAATTTCGAAGTGAACAAGCAAAGTAAAGCAGCGCAGCTAACAATGAGAGTGGTTGATATTGATGAAAGTATTCTAGTTCTTTTAATTAAATAATGATAAATAAAAGAAATTTGGCAAGTTTGTGTTAAAAATATATTTAAAAAAAACAAAAATTTTAGACCTCTTCTGATCTTTAACGCTACGCTACGTAGGCAATAGATACCTAAACAAATACAATATCAAAACTTATTTTTTCTCCGTCATAATGAAAATATTAGGGATTCATTATAGCATCTCTCCTTCACAATAATCCACTACCGTCTCGTAGGTACCAATTCATTAAACGCAAGAAGTTTGTAGCGTTACATTTTAACCTGTAATCCTACGAACGTATAATAAACGGCAGCTTATACTTTAACAAATAACTCTTGTTTTAATTTGCAAGTTAAAACGCTTCGTTTTCCCCTCGGGAGCCGTCATCTATCTCGGCCGGTGCGATTTGGGGGCCAAGTGGATCCTAAACTCTTGCCGTAGCGTTACGTAAACACTTTCAATGAACGCACTTGGACTGATACTTCCACGATAACTTCCTGCTATTCGAGTAAAAGGGAAATGTACCCAATTGTAGCCATGTCTTAAGACGCGGTTACCTTAATTTATCACAGATAGTAACAGAAACTCTTGCAAAAATTAACAAGTAAACTGCATTTGTCTAAATATTTAGTTAAAAAATTAGATAATTTTAGTCCCAATAAGGTTGCTATCGCACTTAAAGTAGGTACGCCTTGTTTGGACCCGCTTAGGTACGGATTACTTACGGTATAAGTAAAGTGCTAAATAAAACCCTTATTTAGTCTAAGTCTAGCGATGTACCTATAGTAAAAATAGATTGGCGAATTATACAAAACATTACAGATAGGTACTTAGCGAGACAGACATATTACGAGTGGATTATATTATGTTTTCGTTAATAACATTAGTCAACACACATTGTAGGTAAGTATTTATTTATTGGATAAAAAATTTGTAGATACGTAACATTTTATCGCATCCAATAAAATTGAATTGCGTATAGCTACATATATTAGAACTGAAGTCATTTCAACTTGTTTAACTTTTTCTTCCGTTTTTTACGTATTAAACTTTAAAAACGACATAGCTACATCATAATAACTAATACAAATAATGCAGTTAGCCATTAAGTGTTTCATATAAATAATAATTAGTCAATAAAGTGGCGAAACCGCCATAAATGGGTTCGACCACATTCATGCAAAATATGCTAAATGAATTAAATGAACAGTTTTATTTCACTGAATCGTCCTGCGGTCACATTTGCTATGATTAATTGTTGCATGTTAACATGTGGGTTATTGTATATTAATTTTGATATTAATTATGGATTCCGCCTGTTCATTTTTCAACATTTTCGTAAACAAGTGGATATGTTAACGATATCATTAATTGGAGAGCTTCGTTCGTACGAGCTGAGTGAAAATTATGAATAGTTAATTGCTTTCAATTATGATGTTTATAGTTTGATTGGTTTGTTTCTGTGTCCATTAAGTGTATTAATATTTTACGATACGCTTTTGCCGTCGTCACCATAGATACATGTGTGTAACTTCAGAAATAAAATCGACTTTATATTTAGTGATATATTTGAATATTCTATATTCCGTTTTCTGTACCAAATCCGGAGAGATAGTTGTGCTCTGAGGCCTTACCGATCAAAAGTAGAATCTTAACAATGTGTAATTGTCTGAATCTAAAGATGTCTTTATATAAAGGCTTTGGCAATATGGGATCATAATGTGGTATAACTCCAGGCGAGAGCTAAAAAAATATTGTAAATATTGCCAATAGTTGCCAATACCTATACTTTAGTAATAATGATTTATATAGGTACTTATATTTTTTCTTTTATGTACTGTAGTAACAACTTATATTATTATTGTAATTTTATCAGTTCAATCGAAAACATACATATGTATATAATATACGTAAATTCGATTCTCAAAACAATAATCCATGTGGGTACCTACTGCAAAGCGGCTGTGACCACAACAATAGTAATTAGCGTCCCTTTGACATGCTAAAACCGTACTTGTAATTAATGATAAACGTTGTGTTAAATTATTAGGTATCAAATTTAATTTTTGCATCGATATGTAATATTATGTAATGCTGTGCTGTCGTTACTAAAAATATTGCACATTATCTGTAATTTTCCTACTCATTATAATATGGTAATTGTGTATTTCTCACATAAGAAAATAAATGTTTCTTTTCGTCATAATTTAATGAACTTGCTAGCTTTGTCTACCACCCCTGACTTCTTAACAAGTAATATTGTTCTTTTACTTATAATACCACATTACAAATTACAAAACAATCTTTATACAGGTAAATAGGTAAGTAAATAATTTATAGTCACTCAAGTTTTTCCTTGTACTTGATTGTTAAATTGGGTTGTTGATAAATTAGACACATAAAATTTTAAAAATTACTATGGGTAAAACCATAATGGAATGTAGACCACGAACAAAATCTTGTTCTCACCATGAAACAAAATCAGAACTTAACAATACTCAACATAATGACCCCAATTCAATATTTAGGCGCGAATAATGGAACCGCGTCATGAATATTTAAATCTTTTCGAAGTTTCAGGCTCAATTTAATTGACCTCAAGCCACTTTTGACAGCATCATCCGAATTACTACTGGCTCCGATCCGAATTACGAATGGCTACCAGTTTTTATGTCCCACTGCTGGACTAGGCTGGGTCGGGAAAGGTCTACTCCATACTCCACGCTGTTTGAGTATGGATTGGTGGAGAATACGATTATAGTAATGGAATTTACCTCTTTGGAAATTATTAATTGCTTGCTACTTTGCCTACGGTAAATGTTTACTTCTTAGAAAATTTGAAGCCTTAAAATGAATTAATGAATTAACACGTGTGATAGAACGGGATCCATCAGCGGTCCTTCAGTTATCAAATACAATTGAGGTATTCTGTTATAAGATTGGTCCTAGAAGATGAATTAAAAACATAGTAGCTAGCCTGTCTATGCAACACTGAAAATTTCATGATTCTAGTTCCCTGAAATTAGCTATTCGTTGTATATCAGTAATTATATGGGATATCTATCCCACCCATAACTAAGCCCTATTAAAGTGTAACTTAAAATTGAGAACCGTCTAGTTTTAGTTTAGTGCGTTTTTCATAGTCATTTTTGCAATCAAGATACACACTGAATCTTAAGTTCTAACATCGACTGTGACTCTAACTAGAAGATAAGCTTTGAAGGGGAAAATAGTGTGTTTCAAGATAAATTTGCATGACGTATCACTTTCATGTCATTATCCTATTATGCAGCTTGCTGTCTGCGGTCGAGTGTGTAAATAAAAACAACGCAAGCCCAGAATGTTTAATCATTTAGCGGAACATTTAATCGTATTTCAGATTAATTAAGCGCAGAGATGTAAGCTCACGTAAACACGTGTGATTCGGACTGAACAATGACAACAAGTGCAGCGAAACAAAACTAAAACAAAGTAAGTGCATTTGTAAAACGTTTTTTGTCTAATTTCTACTAGAATAGAGAAAAAAGTGGTATGAAAGTATCGTATATCAGGTACAATTGGTTAAGTAATATTCTTTTTACATAGATTTTGCGGAGAACTTATAGTAAAGTATCTGTTTTTACCATAAAATTGAGCCGTTATCCCGTAAATTACCTATTAATTCAGTTCTATGCTGACGTCACATCTATCTGTGCGCTCCAGACTTAATAAGGAAAATTCTGAGAACCCAATAAATAAACTCGCAGTAATAAAAGAGATTTAGGGTATCTCAATGAAACTGCAGAGCATAGAATAGGTACCGTTGGTTTTATGACTCGTAAGAAGATAAAGTTGAATGCCAAGGTCAAAGTAATGTATCAGTTGAGTTAGTTAGCTTAGTAGGTAGCTAACAGTACCTACATTCAGTGAGTAAAATATTATAGTGAATAAATGAATGATTAAAAGTTCCTTAAAAGATTCCAAAGCATTGGTAAGCATTCTTTATGGTTTCCAACCAATATTTCAGTCGATACAATAGTGTAATTGTATAAATTAATAATACAAAATCTACTACATATAAATATAGGTGACAGAAAAAATAATGGTATTACTTCGCCACCCCTAAGGTAAAAGCGCCTTAATCAGGCTAAATATCTCTTTTCATTAAAGGCCTCCAATTTTCCGGTACGATAGGCTTGGAAAAGTTTTAATTTCATCGGTAAAATTTAAAACGAATGAAGCTCTTAAAGAATTTTCCTATAGTAAAATCTAACTTTTAATATGACATTAATTCTGTGTACTTAATTAAGTTTGCTGGTTATTTACTGATTAGTTTTGTTCAAGAGTCCAAGCTTTCTAACTTATTTGCTTCTAATCGAATAGTAATTTTGCTCTTTACAATAATTTAAACAATAAAGTAAATCCACAACAAGTGATACTTAATATATGTATAAGTTTTTTCAAAACGCCAATAAGCGATAGTTACTTACTTACTAATATATTACCTATTTTCTTTGGTGCAAAATTTGTCATAAACACATTTACATAACGAGTCGATTCTGTTCTCATCTATCTGCTGATCAGATCGTGTGTGTACAGATATCCGCTTTCAATTGCAAGCGGTCTCGTGTCTCGTATCGCTAACTGCAATTTATATGTAGATTCCAGGCAAAGTAGGTCTGTGTGGGAAAAGGTACCAACGTGGAGTGGGTGCGTAGGTCTGTACGATTTGCGGATGGAATCTAAATTGCTATCTAATTTTATAACGTACATTTTTATGAACTGTAGTTTTAAAAAAAATGATACATATTTATATAGGTCAGTCCAGTAGTCCAGTATCTTAAGGGCAGTGATAATTTTGTAACCCAAAAGGTTAAACATATTGATTTAAAAGCTGTATTAAAATACTTTTTAACAATTAATATCACAAACGCTTACTTTTGGTTTATACTACGTGTTATTAATATTGTGATAAATGGTCCAGTTTGACGGTGTATGTTTAAGTTATTGTTCATTCAATGGAACTATACGAATTTAACTTTTATAATATAACATAACAACTTATGTTTAAAGGCATCTACATAAAACCAGCGCAATTCGAAGGTTATATCTCGTAAAAGAAAACTAAAACTTGTATACTAACACCAGTTATTTCCCAACGGAATCTTCAGAAATGCATTATACAGTATAACTACACAGTCACTCTAACTGTTACATTTTTATTCGCGATGTTCAAGAAATGTTAAGTTTTAACTGCAACAACTGTTTGTTGTATGTTCAGCATTTGTATGCATTAGTTAGTGTTGGTTTGAGTACTTTATGTTGATATCTTTTGATGGTCTATAAACTACTTCAACAAAACATTTTATCACGAATATTAATTCTAAATAAGAAACCAATAAAACCGACATGATTACGACGACTATGATAACAAAGTTTAGCGAAAAAAGCTCAGGATTTCCATAAAGATAGTAAAATTAACCCTTGAATAATTAAAAATAACACTTATAAATAATATATATATAATGATTAATGAAGAATAAACGGATAATACAAGGTAGGTACCCACACTACCCACGAAATGTAACAGGTATGAGGCGTACCTAAGTATATATCCAATGAAGAAGCTAATGACAATATTCCCACAGTCATATCATTGTCTACGTAACATAAGCGGTACACTTGCAGGCGAAACAAAATTTTCACACTTTATCCCCCAGAGCCCCAGATAGTGTCGCGTACAAATAATTAGCTTTATTGCACAAGTTCGCTCAAGCTAATCTCATAGCAGGATGGGTATTACTGTAATAATATTGCTATGTAGTATACATTGTGTATATTACAGTAGGAAGTAGTTCATGACCAAGGTTTGTTGCTCTATCTAAAAGATAAGGTTATGTGGTAGATATAGAAAACAACGTGGATATCATTCACCTGATTCCTTTGACCTAACATGGCTCTTTTCATTTAGGTAAATAAGTAACCACTTATCCGAGATTAATGACATTAAAAAAAATTTAAGCTTGAAAATGTTTGTAACTACATATCTTTAGGCACATTGATGAAAGTTAAGCATATAGGTGTAAGGAAGATAATTAAACTAAATTTGGCCTTGTTTAGTATAGTCAACTATATCAACGATGTTAGGAGATTTCTTAGCGATAGAAAAATTTATGTATTAAGTTAATACTGTCAACAGAGACTTAGGAAAAGTTTAGAAAATCCCGTGAAAAAAGCCACAGGGATTTGAACCAGACACTCAATTATAAAGCAGAATTCTTATCATCGCTTTGTTGCCGTCTTTGTTAGTAAGTATGAGTTATATGAATCGTATATGAAATGGACGGGCGGATATTTATAGCAGCGGTAAATCAGCCACGTTTGTAATGTATCGGCGCTATTCGCGACGTGTTACTCCAACAGACATGTTCGCTAAATTTACGACACCATATTTTCACGACTAGTTACTTACTAGCGAAACATCATTGATTTTTAGTCGCGGGATTTATAGGTTTTAAAGAAATGTGTACTGATTTACGAGGCGGACATCGCTGTGATGAAGTGTGTGTACTTACTGTAGTGTACTGTGTTGTAAAGCCCATGAAGGCAGTCTTTTGGTTAAATAGAAACATCTTCGTAACATCTTCCAGAAACGGAAGCGAATTGAGGAGTTTAAAAATTGGACCAGAACAAGCTAAGGGTTTTTCATATCTAATCAAAAATTACATTTATCAACAAATCGTCAAAATATGAACTTTGTTCGATCGATTTCTTATTCTGTAATTCAGTGTGTACATTCTTCTACCGTTTTCATTTTATTAATCAGTGCATTTACGTATTATACAAGCTATATACGGTTAATTAATATTGTATTATTGCAACCTTAACAATAATTAATATTTTAGGTGCATTTTCTGTACTAATTAAGCTGTAACAATTCAGACAGTAAACTACACTACGATAGCAGCCATATTATTACGCAAACCGCTTCACTCCGGGCTCATTGCGCACTATTACCTACAGAAATTAAGCAGGAATTAACACTTCACCTGCCTCAATCTATAACATGAACGCTGACGAGGAACATGTGGTTTTCAAACGCTACAAAATCTAGATTATATACAATAAGCTTCATATGTAGGTACTCACTTTATTTTGTAGGTAGGTAGGTAAATTATCTTGTGTACTCAGAGATGAAGATTAATAAGACAATGTTGTTTTAAAGAAAAGGTACACTTCATCAAATTTGTAGCCATTTTTATGAATTCTGATAAAACTCTACAATATTGTCTGTGCCTATTCTCATATCACTTATTCAAACTTTCAAAAAGAAAACCAAACATAAGTTATTGACATTTCTTTAAAAACATCTAATTAACAACGCAGGCAGGTATAGACTAAGTACCTTAGACATACAGGCAGGTGTGGGTATTGTGTACAAATTTCTCATTACCGTCACTTACCATAAAAGGCTTGCAAGCCTAATGACGTGTCAGAAACGCTGTCCTAGATGGGTCGGAAGTTGATTTCCGCCATTTAGAGAAAGCCCTCTCGCTTCTTGCCAGTACGTCTGTTGCTTTGCTCACAACTCATTATTCTCACTACCACCATTCCTGCACGTTTTACTCAAATTAAGTCGCGTTCTTTTTTCAAAAAGATTTATAAAACACACTAAAGAATTGATTTCATCGGTGTTCTGCCGAATGCACTCTTCGGTATTATCTATCTGTGTACCACAATATGTACTATACACATAAATTAATGCACTATACACTTCTAATCGACTGCATCAAATTAATACACCGAAAAAATGATTATATTTTTGGCTCTGTTGAGATCTATCAGGACAAAATTCATGACATATTTTTGTTTGGCACCGCCATCTCTTGGTCAATTTTAACAAACTTCCCATTCGCTAGTTCTTCACAACTCATTACTATTCTTTCTATGCACCGAGCGTTTCACTGCATGTGTATCTCGTTAGGAAAGATACTACTGACGCGTGTAATTAAGTTCAGCGCGGTTTTCTATTGAATTATCTTGAATCTCGTGTAGTTGCAATGCTTTAGCAGACAGTGCATTAAGCGGTTCAGTGGTTTTTGAATTGATATTGTGGCATGAGAAACTGGTTTAGGTGAAATCGTGGATTTTGTAGGTCTTTGCAAAAATATAGCATAATTCTTGTGCTAACTAACTATTCGACAAATTGGTAATAACTCAAACAGCCGCAAACATTTTCCAACCGATCAAATTGTACTCTTCATTATTTACAAATATTGAGTGTAATGCGGTTTATTCATACAAATTACCATCACTGCACAATTCCTGCTCAATTTGAATTAAAATAAATCATTTAAAATGGTATAATATTTCACTTAAATTACATTTGAGATATGGACTTTTTATAACGCCTTTTAGGTTTAGTGAGAATGGAATTGATATTATACTGCTTACTATACTACGATTCTGAAGTGTGGACTGGTAGAAGTAACAGAAGTTAATTAGATGACTTCTCGTAGGATTTTTAAATTTTAAATTCTCAAACATATTTTGTTTCTGGTCCTTACAATTGAATTTATTCTATGTACACTTAAATCCTTGCTCTTCCTGTTAGTGAACGAAAGCCTCTAGGGAATGAACTAGTGGAAGGATCTCAGTATCTAGATGCCCTAATATTTCGACTAAGGCTAGTCACGAAAGGGTTATTCCCCGGTGAATTGTGTTAGTGAATTATCTCTGCCTATATTCAATTTGGCTACGATAGTTCATCATTCAAAGAAGCTTTTAGGATCCTGAAGATACATTACAAGTAGGGAAATAAAATTGGATACTAAAATATAGTATCCAATTTTTTAAAATATCTTTTTAAATTATCTAAAAATATTGAAGGGCATTATAATTAGATGACTTGGCGAAGTGGGTATATTGTCACTGCATCAT
>DWBH01000548.1:0-11883 GCA_018230765.1 Ernsta delagoae
CAGCATCAACGTATAAAATCCCACAAGGACAAAATTTCTCTAAACGCGTCGTACATAATCTTTGGACATTCTGTGAGAATTTTCGAACCACACCTAAAATGATATGCTGATATAATTAAAATAGTCATTTTAGCCAAAAAATAACACATGTTCTTGATATACAAGTAAAAACTTGGCAAAGAATACGAATACCTGAAGAAGATAGGTACTTTTAAAACTAGAAATACCTAGCTGTTAGAGAATTTTACATGGTAACGGTTTCTATATAACGATTCTATTTGCTAGAAATACAATAAAAAGGTAAATACTCACATGATGGACAATGAGCATAGTACAGTATCACTTCAACTCTAGAAGTATTCAGTCTTATGTAGAGCACTTCAATAGAGATGCATAATGCTGCTTCTGCTATTAAGCTTTTCACGACCCATAGTATTATTCCGAACAAATGACTGCATCTTACTACTGAGTTTACCTATAATATAATTAAGTATATTCTTAGTGCAGTGAACAATAATTACCTACATAGGTAAAAAAAAAGTAGATAAAAAAATAATTCAATTTAAATATGTACATGATACAGAGAGTAGGTAGGTAAAATTTATTTTCATTAGACATTTTTGTTTGATGTTTTAATTTATCTTATTTATGCAAAAAACAAATCAAAATAATACTTAAAAATCGATAATTTTATAGATCATGGTAGGTAATTTAGGTAACAATACCTAGATTAATTTATTGGCATCGGAATAAATTTAACCAATCATAAAGTGGGTAGGTAAGTAATAAAAATTACCTCATTGGTTTTAGTCCAAAGTATTTGAATTCCGACAAAAGTCAGGGCCTGTGTGAAAGCTATAACAATATGAAAGAGTACCTAAAAATAAACATTAAATTGACATAGGAAATCATATTTTTTTCAAAATTTAATCATAGCTTTTTTGAACATAATTCGAGAAAAGATGGTACAGCCGTGCTGCGCGAGACTCGGCGGGGCACTACCGTGCCCTCAGATTGAATTTCAGTTTCTTTTTAGAAGCCTTTACTTTACATCTTAAATATGAAGGTACCCTTATTGTATAAAATGAATAAAGGAGTTAGGCTATTAACAAAAACAATTCTTACTTAATTAAAACTTACCACCCATCTTGATGCCCTCTTTGTTAATTCGAATGCACTTATTATCATTTCAAAAGCAAAAAACATTTCATTTAGCTCTGTTTCCATATTACCGATTCCTGTTTTTTTACCTGAGTTATTTTGGTTTTGTTGGAGATTTAGTTTTTTCCGCCATGTTTCGATTTTACAAGATAAGAAGTATGTTATGAATAGGACGTATAATAATTCCAAATCAAAAGTTAATGTTATTGTAATGTACAGTGCTCTAGACCAATTCCATAGTGGATCCAATAATAACTTAAAAAACACCAAGAAACAGTAAGTTATCAGAAGAACACCTATTGTGATCCAAGTCATATTTGTAACTTTTCTATTGTCTTCTTTATTTTGTAAGATTCTATTGATGCTGTTAAGATTAAGCAAAACTTCAACGTTGATTTTGCTTTCAAAAATATTGAGAAAACTAAGAAAGGTATAATGAATCGCGTACTGGAAATACGTAACGAAATATATACCTAAAATTATTGGCATATCCAGAAAAGTTGCAAAGTAGTTCAAAGTGAAGATTAGTAAAGTATAAATAATTAATATTGCTAAAGCACAATTGACAAAATCTCGCTTGCCTACGGGAGTCACGAAATTGTTTGTGAGATTAAATTTGCGCAAACAAAATACCACGCTTAGGAAGTAGAAAGGCTTGAAAAGACCCTGAAAGTCTTTATCAATCATATTGTGTAATAAAAATTCACTTGAATGTACATTATTTGCAAAGTTAGACTTCATATTGGCATGGAACTAATGGAAATGTTTCACATGCTCAATATATTTCGACCCGACGCTTTATCTAGCAGGCATAATACAATTTATCTTTTTTAATAGTTTTCCAATTTATATAAAATAATTGGAACACTCCATTAATTTGATGAGAATTTATATAAAATAAACAAAACTGATGTTTTGTTTGTTAATTTTCGACAAAACGGTTGTATACTTACTTATAAGCAGGGTTTAATAAAACCGGCTATTAAAAAATTGTTTGTTCGTCTGTTGATTAATAATTTTAATTAATTAATAAAAAGTTAATAATTAAAGGAAGATTTCGTTAAATTTTAACCATAATCGTACTTATACAAATATTCGGAAATACTCGTATCTATTACTTAGGTATCAAAGGACGTTATATTATTTTTCAGTTTACCCCATATCTAACCCATAAGTTAATTCAACAGGCAGTAAAGAGTGACATGCTCTGTTTTGAAATAGAGAACTTTGAATTCTCTCACCTCTTAAATTGAGCGTGTTGGCTTAAACTACCTTTTCTGTAATTCAGATTTGGTGGTTCAAAGAAGCGATTGCTTGCCTGTTGCCCTTAGGAATGTGACTTTAATTGACTAGAATATAACGTACGCGCAGAATTTAATGGTTTTTTAAGTGCGAATGCTCAATATTGTAAGTAGTGTCTTTGAGTAAATTTGACATTAACGTTTGACATTAATGATCTTTGAGTTCACTTTTTATACACAACGTGTCGGGTCTAACCGGCTAGGGTACGGTGATTGCGGCTTAGTATTTTGGCGTCGCACTGACTTCTTTATTATTAGGAGTGTAAGTTTGTTTGTTTTATAATAAACAAAATCTTAAGCTTTCACTTGAACTTAGCTTAAATGATCATCCATAAATTTTGTAGATTAGGTTATAGCATTACTAAGGGATAAAGGATAATTTTTGAACTCGGAAGAAGTCGCGGGAATGAATTAGTGTTTATATAATTTTATTTTTAAAATTTTCGTTGAATAAACAACAGTAATTTGAGCTTTTCAGTATAAACGCAGGCAATCATAAACAGACGTCGCCGCAAAAGGGTCTGATGAAATCAGGACCTTTTATATTTGGCAATCTTTTTATCCAACCCTGTTATTAGGATTCCGTACATTAAAATGAAAAAACGAAACCCTTATAGAATAATTTTGGCGGCCCTTCCGTCCGTAGGTACTCATTGAAGCTGTGAAAAAATCAAACTTCAATTTGATAGGTCAACAACTAATAAATATGTATACCTACTATTCATAGGCACTATTACACAATACAACAAAGGTGATATATATTGCGTGAAACTACTGTGGACTCTACCTGCGTTATGTCCTTCGCTTTATTACGCAGTACATAGATAGGCTATTTGTCGTTGGTATATGCTCATATTTTGTAAAATAATTACGAGTATAATAATGGCAGTCGTAGTCATATACCACGTCTTAGCAGCGGCGTCTAGTACCTGCTTTATTACAATGTGTAATGGCTTTAAGCTTTTGAGCGTTCATATCTCGAAAAGCGCACGTAAAATATTACCTCGTAAGCACACGGATTATTACAGGAACACCTGTACATTTCAAAGTCAAAAGGAATTGGCGACCTGTGTGGTGTGGGAGTTAAAAAGACTGCGTCATTAGAAAGGTTCTGGGTTTCTTTTGGTTTTGGTTACTTTTTTGTATGTATTTACCACATAGATTCCTGGTGTGGAGCTATGAGTGTGCCTTACATTCATTATTTAGGCATAAAAAATAAGGAGAAAGTTACCTGTGTGGTTATCAGGAGCGTCCACCAATCGATAGATCCGAGTTCAATTCCCAACCAGGAACAAAAAATGGATTTAAATATCTGTCTTTTTTGGATGTTCGAAGCTTATTGTATCTAGTGTGTCCCTGCTACTACAGTGCTGTAACTTCCCCGATACATAACAATACAAAGCAGTGTGGTATTTTGAAATATTAAGTACCTATTCATCCTTTCCCGGTTGTGAAGAGAGGCCTGAGCCCAACAGTGGGACATAGTAGTGCCTTGCCATCGTTAATCAAAAATGTGATTGGCACGAAAAGGTAAAATATTTATCTTTAAATAAAAAAATCAATAATTGAACGGTACGTGGACGTTATATCAGACTCGGCCATTCACCTTTGAGAAGCGCTGTATCTGTCTTAGGTGGCTTTTCTTGGTACTATCTAAGGGTCTTTTGTTAGAGGCGCCCCGCTAGCATGTAGAGATCATGTACTTTGTATGGGACATGTTGTTATTAAGGTAACAAACGGATGACTCTAGGGTGTTCGGAAGCGACGTCGATAAATTTGATAAACTGTTGAAGATACCACGAACTTAAAGACAGTGCCTTACAATGTGACAATTTTAGGCATAAAACTACATTTTGTGCAGATAGTATAATACCAACATTATTATTAAAGGACTGGACTAGGAGTTTTGTTACTCACAGAATACTATTTGTGATTTATAATATAGGTAAGTAAGTACCTACTTCCTAAAACGTCGGTACGTATTATCTAGGTACCATCTGCAAGTTGCTACAAATTATACGTGGATAAACCTAACCATACCAAAAGGTATATTAACTTCCTTAAATAAAATTAAATGTAGGCAAAAGTTAGCTTTGCATTAAATAACTAATCTTTTATACTTACACAGCTACTTGCTATCATAATTTATGAGGGCGGGAAAATCTTCACCTTTATCATGTCAGCCCATCGTAGTGCCACTAATGTTGGCTCATGGTTTTAACATTTGAGAAGGGTTTACATCTCTACATCCCGCCAACCACTTGCAGGTCCGTGGACAGTTTCACAAGCTTTTATATAGTTAGAGGTTTAGAGTTAGTCATGCAGATTTTCACAAGATAATAATTCAATTCTTAACGCACATAACGTCAAATATCTACATATATAGTTGGGTATATTGAGTTTGTATGTTCGATGCAGGATTTAGGTAACACCAGTATCAATGTCAACATAGTGTGTGTTTGTAAATGGAAAAAGAAACGTTTGTTAAAAAGGAATGTGATATAAAAAAAAAAGGAATATTTATGACACTTATCTCGGTCTTCATTAATTGCAATAAGAAGCAAACTTCTTTCTTTAAGTATATACCTACCTACTACGATTACACCTATTCACTGCTAACTACATAATAATAAATAATAATTATGTTCTTCTGTTGTTCCTAAACAAAAACGTGGTAGGATAAATAAAACAATGGAATACACTTAGAGATCATTCAATTATTTTTTATTTACAGAGTGATGACAAATGCAATGGTAAAAGTTACAACCAAATATTTCGATAATAGGAAATTTAACTAAAAACTTTCAAATAGTTCTAAAAAAGGTTCAAATAGTTCTTAAATAATTCATATTATTTAGCTACATTACTTAATTAAAAGTGATTGAAAAACAAACTTAACTGACGAGATTATTTTTAAGGAATTGTAGTAATAGAATTTTGAAAGTCAACGATTATTAAGTATCTAGCTACAATTAATAATAAGACAACAATTGGTGATTTAACTAAGGTCTTAAACAGGTTTTAAGTTCTATGCAGTCAAATCTTGACCCAGGCCGTTTCGTCTCAATAACAAATTCAATGGAGAGAGATTTAGGTAAGGGTGTCTGGGGAAATAGTGAAAAGTGTTCTGTTTATTGCAAACCATAAAATTTTTGATTAAAGACAGAGCAAGTAGCTAGTTAATTTAATGTGAAAACGAGTTTAAATTTTGAATTGTTTTGATGAAAAATGAAACACAGTTCTAGTAGGTAGGCAGGTTGTCGATTATTCAGTTTTAAAAGTTTTCTTGTAGGAACAATAAATGATTGATTTATATGTAATGATTATTTTTGGCGAAAGACGGATTTATATTCATTCATGGTTTGTAATTAGGGATCACAAACTATTTTATTTATAAAGTATATCAACAAAACGTGCCTTAAGTTTGTAGAATGCACCATGTTATAATACACCTACGTATAGGTACATAGGTCTGGACTATACCTATAACAGAGATCACTATTGGTATAATCTTATACCTACTTACTTAGGTAAATCACAAAATTGACTGCATGCTCGTTTGTTACTCCTATATCTATAAGAAATAACACGAATGTCTTTTTAGGTATGGCACATGTATGTATGCACCTAATTTGTATTATAATTTCATTATCTATTTAACGTAGGTAATAAAGTTCCGAAAAGGTGTGTGATTGCTAACTTTAGTCGGTAAGTAAGTATTTTAGAATCACACCTATAATTACATTCACCTATATTATTTAAATATTTAATTGGCAGTGCTGCTGTATCTGTTCCATAAACTACATAGTTAATTTTATAACAATTATTTTTTTATGACGGATGACACTTGGATACCTACTTAGATTAAATTTTACTACCCATTTTTTGAGATTTAAATATAATTCGAATAAACTACTATGTATGTACACATCAATAACTTTTGGCATCCCATATCACTCGACAAGAGCCATAAAATTTTTCTCAAAGTATTTTTTACATTGCAACACATTGCATGTAAACGGACAAAATATTATGTACTAAGTAACTATATCGTTTTTGCTGTGATATGTTAAACGAGAGTAACATCCAATAAAAGTTAAAATATTTAACACTATCTCCGTAATACCATGTGTATTATTTATTCCTTTATTTTCTATAATATTATTTTCATAAAACAGCGTTATTTTCAAGAATTATCATACTTACGAAAATTTAGTAAAGAAATAACAATTGATTCAATGAATTTTTAAATTACTGATGTGTCTATCTATGTACTTTGAATGATAGATAACAAGATAAGAATTGTAAATGTGGTTTAATAGATTTCACTAATTTATTTAATTAGGTAGGTAGGTACATGAAAAGGCCTATGATTATTATGTACAGTATAAACAATGTAAGTTAAGTACATATATATTCGATAATTTTTACAACCAAAGTTTAATAACGTTATGACTAAATAATACTAACACTTATTCTTTCTACACAATTACGCTATCTTCATAACAGTTCGTGCACATGCCATACCATTCATCTACACAGATTGACTCATGTCATGTAACAAATATACAAAGTATATATTAAGGGATATTAAGTAAATAATATTACGATATCGTCATCAAAAAGAAAATTTTCTAATTAATTACAACATACACCTAGGTAATTCTCGTCGTCAATATTACATACAACCATTTGTCTAATTATATAAGAACACTTTATTTTTTAAAAGGTAAGATTGTTTATAGAGGAAACATTCTATGGTCTAAACTGTATTTTAATCCAGCACGATACATCACTTATACTCTGTTGTGGTTTGCCTCGCAGGCGTTTATATGTGTTCATCCTGCACATCTGCCAAAAGAGAAAAAGAGAACTTATGAATTTATTAATACAAATAACAAATTTGTAATCAAATTACAATTTATAACGCATTAGTAGTTGTAGTAGGACGAAAATGGCGTTGTTTATTTTGTTATTTCGCACGGTGTTCGAAAATACAGGTAGTTTAAATTGAACATTTGGATAGTTTTTTGTTATTTTCCCGAAACACGAGTGTAGGTGCCATTATTCTGAATTATCACGACATTTTCGTACAATAAACTTGATTTTAGTTTGCACTTTGATTACTGGAAGCGGAAGGATAGTTCTAGCAGGCATAAGGAACCTACTATATCGTAATAGTGTTTAGAGAAGTGCTTTAGCCTTACAGTTTGTATTTTGCAGTGCCCTGATACCTAATAATTTTCCATTAAAATTATGTGCCTTCACCTGCTCTGTGCCTGCGTGCAGATGCAGAACGTAATCAATTTGCAAACCAATCCAATCCAACGGTTCAACGGTCGTCAAAATTTATCTTCCGAAATAAATTAAGCTGAAGGTGTTTCGCAAATTCGCAACGATGTAAATAAATCGAGTTTTCGGCAATTTCAAAGTTTTGACGGCTCCTTTTTTATTAGCAGTAACGTGTAACATCGACGAATAGATGCTTAGCAAATTATTATAAAAAGCTTACAAAATCTACAATCGCAGAAGTTTATTTATACTCAAGTTAGATGACCTCCACATAATTTTACAAATAAAAAAATCAGGAAACCTTAAAAACTAGATCCTCATTACTACATATTCATAATTGTCTGTAAAATATTTTCTTACTTGTTATATTTAAGCACTTATAGCTGTATTTTGAACGATCACGATGTACAATTCAATTTTTATAATCTATCGGCCACGTATTTCATTAACTGTCAGGACCCTTAATTTCCGGACTGTTCAAGACTTTCTCACACAAGCGATACATTAACTGTACTACAAGTATACCTACAGGTTGTTCCACTGCTTTAAAAAATAAAAAAAGCGGAGATACAACTGAACATTATAACATTCATGCAAGGAAATCTCGTTACTTAACATTTTGTAATCTTATGGAGGATTTTGGTACATATTTTTCGATTTTGAGAACGCGGCATAATTTAGGTGGAAGTCTAAAGTAGCTGGTGGGTTTTACATTAAGTGCTCGAGTGTCACAGTCATTGTGCATATATTTCATGTAAGTCTCCGATACACGTTCGCGGCTGCTGGACTGGCGCCAAACTTTTCTCAAATCAAGACCGATTTGGGTTATAGAGTTAATAATACGGAGAACTGCTTTCCGTCGGAATGAAACCTTATAAATCGTATAAATCTTCAGTGAATAGAAGTACTTAGCGGAAAGATGAAAAACTCAAAATAATGAGAGGGTCATTATCCGTTAAAATACGGGATATTTTAATGCGAGCAGGTAATTGTTAAGCAAATAATACATTTTGTTTATAAAACAGAGATGATTTAGAATGTATTTTAATTTTTTTTTGAAAACGAGGCTGAATCTGTACCTAAAAGTACTTTGTAATTTTAGGGCATACAAACTGTGCGATTTCGTACTAAGTATTTACCAATATGCCACAAAGAAGCGCTTTAAGGAATGGTTATAGGTACAATCAGGTAGAGGCAACAATTTATTATTACTTCTACATGTGCCGATTGAGAAATATTTACAGGGATTAGGAAGTGTTACGACACGACAATGATTACAGTGCAACGTGAGGTTCATGCAATCGGAAACAACACAGATACTGACTACTATGGGGTGGAACAATTCCAACTAATACTTACATCACGGTGCCAGCATCACATTTAGACTATACCACGGTACAACAATTTTAACTTTTTCTCTCCATAACACGATATAATAAAAGCCAATTTCCGTTTATTAAATTATATTTAACAGTGTAAAGTCAATTTAGATTTCAGATAATATAATTTAGTTAGTAATTCTTATTACCATATTCGGCATTTAACGAGATTTGACTGCATGAACTTAAAATGCTACATCTAAAAATAAATTATACATGTAATGAAATAATACATAAATACATAACATAAATACTGTGTTGTATTAATGTAACATTATAATTACACATATTCTGCAGACGATCTTTTAATCTTTATTCTAAATCTATCTACTTACTCAAATGGTGCCAATTAAAATATAAACGTGTCGAAATAGAAGACATTAGTGTTAACAATTAATTTTTCTTTAAATTTAAAAAGCACAGAGATCAATCGTTGTAGCGACACTTACTTGTAATTTACAAATAACATAGAGTTCATATGGAAATGCCTTAGAAGAGTACATCTATGTGACTATCATAACGTTTACAATTGAATAGAAACATTTAATAGATCGTATTGCTAAGAGTACCGCTAAGTCAGTCTAATGGGATTTAAGGTATTAATGTATATACAATAGAACACGTTAGACAATACAACACGTGCAAACGTACAATATGTGAGGTAGAGTATAGTTTAGACGTAGATAGGCTACTGTAGGGCGGGTGCGGGTGTCGGGTTCTTGTTAACAGTTGACATACGGAACACATGTTACGGATACCGCAAGAATTACTGGTCTTACCGATTACACTCGTTGGTGGAGAGACAAATTTTTGTACTGGTAGAGATGTTTTATACCTACATACATATGTATATATAGGTCTGTCTGTACCCTATGAACCATATTACCGTTTTTATTGTATTTCATATAATTATTATTTATTTAATTTTAATGTAGAAAAGAAATGTTTTAAGCAGCACCCGCTCCGCCCTATAGAGACTGCAGGTTATCCAAAATACTAGATAAAGCTTAAGAAGAAAAGAAAAAATACTAAATCAGATTTAAGACTGAACGTTTAATTTACACCATTTTCTATTGTGTAATTAAATGGTTTATTAATATTGCGTCATAATTATAATGTCTTTGAAAGGAAGCTATGGTTCGGGCAATAAGAAGGTGTCTCATAATGCATTACATAGTTATTCTACTTTAGACGTCTAAATCAATACACATTTCAAATATTATCTCTTGAAATTAGAGGCTTATGATAAAGCAGGTGTATTATTTAAGTGCAATAACACATTCATTATAATTTCAATACAACAGGATCACATTTTCACATTTTAATTAACCTAACATAGACTATTCTCATTATTTCTAGCACAACGTAACATCTTTCTTCCTAGCGACTAATAATTATCTTAGAAGTCAACATCTTTCATATCTAATAATAATCCAATTATTTTCGGTAGATATTCAATAACAATTAACGCACAGGAATTTAATGAGGACCGGGAAGATAATATTAATTGAGCTACATGTACATAATGTATAACATGATATACATTTATATAGGTAAACGCGTTCATTAATCAATTTAAGTTTAATATGAACCCGAATTATAAACAAATATTGCCTGAAGGCTGACACTTTGTTATGAAATGGGTTTCATCGGGTCTCGGTGCAGTGGCGTTGAAAAATTAAAATTCTCGTGACACAACAAATAGGACAATATGGCGGCAATTTAAAATTAATGGAAAGACGAATTAATAATAGGAAAATAAACTAAATTTTATTCACATTTGAGTTTTCTATTAATTTGTCTTTATTTTTTATTTGGTTAGAAATTTAAAGAACTGGATGAATATTTTACTAATTCGTCCAGTATAAGTAATGGAAGGAAAGCAAACGTGGTTTCTATCTTAGAGTACCAAATAAAGATAAAACAAGAATGATTTTCCTAAATATCGTATCCAATCATCGTACCGTGAAATTTTATCCCGTTCAATAAAATCTTAGGGACGAAACGATTGGCCCATTACTTGAATAGATATTAAGAGTGGCTTCTCTATAAACGCTTACGATCCTACATTTCTTTTACCCTTCTCATATACTGAATATGGTTACCATGGATATTAGGGGAGAGCAGAGAATATCCAATCTTCATTAGCGGGTAATGTAATTGCTACGATTGGTGGTTTTCACGGGTCGAGCAATGAGCGGTCGAAAAGATATATGCGTCTCATTTCGGTTTCCACAATTGCAATTGAAACTAGAGTTTACGTTTTCCTATTGGAGAGAACGAGTTGATTACGAGTAAGTAGAAGTGTGTACATTATCTTGCTCATACCGATTAGAACTTAGCGTATTATTTTGCCAGCATTGCTGGATGGATGGATGGTGATATTTGTTGAATCTTACCTATTCTAATTTTGAATTAAATTAGGTCCTACTTTTCATCTTTCAAATTGTGGTGAGAATTACAATAGTAGGCTTACCTATTTTGTAGGAATTTGGAAAACATGATTAATGTAGCTATTATTAATAATTCTTATTAATTAACTCTTTTATGTGTGTGTACCTTTACTATGTCCGTGTATGCCAGTATTGGTAATGTTTTACGATACGAGTATCATAGTCTGTAGGTACCTAGCATAAATTGATATCGAGTGTAGGTAATGTACATTATAATGAAGTTACCTTGATGAATTATTAGGTAGATCTCTACTATTTGTTAATATTGAATTCAAATTCGTCACAATTTAGGCTAAA
>DWBH01000549.1:0-11881 GCA_018230765.1 Ernsta delagoae
CCAAACCTTGTACCGGGAAAAGTTATAATGCTTTTATAATCCAAAGAGTAATTCTAGGTATAGCAATTCTGAAATTTCATAATGTTTGGTCGAATCCAGCCTAACTGGTTTAAACATAGAGGCTTCCGTTCATAGAATCTTGCAAGTTTCGAATAAGTAGATACATGAAGCATCAAAGGTACTCTATGTAAGATATTAATGCCAATTATACCACTGAATGATAACCGAGTGAGCTCACACACGCTGCTTTGTAAATCTGCGCCCACGCAGCAAAAGCGGCATTGTTCATAATTTTACGATTAGCACAGTGTTACCTACACACTGTGGAATAATTATCACCAGTGTAAACCATAGGATGAATCATCACATGGGCATGGATTATAAATGCCTTGCCAGTTGGTATCGTATAATATTGAGCTAAATTAAACGGACAAAAATGTATAATAATATTAAGCTAATTACTGAATTAAAACTATTAAAAGCTCGTTATCACCATAGACAAGAATACTTAAAGGGCGACATTTAAAAATCTTACATCAACCGTCTACACCATGTTTTATCGCAATCCATCGCTTTCACGTAGAGCTAAGAATACTAAAATATACGATACGAATCTCTCACGCGACACTCGCGGCGGTTGATAGAGTTTAAAGCTACTATCTGACACTATTTTATGACTCTTTAAAAAGTAATCTATGAGTCATAAACTGACACTATTTAACGTATTGCAAGCATATTACTTTCTTAATGGCCTAAGATCTCAGTTCGGGTGCTCTAAATTTTTCTACTTTATTTTTGTTAACAATGCTTGTGATGAAGTGATTACCATGCCATTCCCAATTCGTTTCCCGACGAGCCAGAAATTTCTATATAGTATGTTGAATTTATATTTCTTTACTCGATTTGTAAGCTTGTGTAATAGTGCCTTTGTATAATTATATCACGTGTGCTGCTCATGACATTTTTAATTCCATGGTAACTGGGTAGATCTAAGCGAATCTACCCATGGACCATTTGGCCCGTGAACTACTTTTTCTTTGCGGGCTATATGAACCTGTCTTCCTTGGGAGAAACATTGGTTGTTCAGCAGTAACATTAGTACTAATGTAGTAACAATGACGCAGTGACTATAATACCCATGACACGAGGTATCCTATTGAGCTTATCCTAGCGTTATTTATCTATGTATGTATGTACCTATGTATTTGTGTAACAAGATTGGTTTGTACGGGCGTCGGCACTGCATATTCGTAATAGGGTTGGTGATATCGGATTTCTTGTCGACGACACCGGACATCGAATCCCAGCGGCAGATTAAATTGATTTAGCGTCGGCTATTGCCACCGCGGAGCGCGGTGCAGTAAAATCTTGTTAACAATGGGGGCGACGCCCCCGACGGCGTACCGCTTTACGGCGTTTGAAATATTTTTTTATACTTGATTTATCTTTACTAATTCATATCAAAAATGATAAAAAGTGCCGTATTTATCTGTTGGCATGAAGGCGATATCAGAAAGAATTTAGGGTTTAAAGCTTCAGGCCTTAGTTCTCCCGTGTTCATATTTATCAAATGTTAGTTGTTTTAGTTCCGAGCTTCGAAATCTTTTTGGATCACTATGAGGCCGATTTTTTTTAATAGCGGGCATTAATAGTAATTTTTCTTCCAAAAGAAACATAAATGTCAAAATTCATGTCCTGATTCATGATTTAGGGACTCATTTATACAAATGGTTCACAATTTTTCATCACTATAATAATGTGCGTTACGAAAGACTATAACTTAAAATGATGATGACGGAAAATATTAATACTTTTTGCATAAAAACATTACAACAGACCCGGGCGCAACAATCTGACGCTGCACGCCCCACGTTTTGTCTGACGGTCTGACGAAAAACAAAAAACAACCGCCGAGTACGTAGGTAGGTACGTTCCGAGAGGATTCATCTCCAGCAACCATTGTTTGTTTAAACGCAGCTTCCGGGCTTTTCGGCCGTCGCATGGCGAGCTCCCAAACTTTTTTTTTCGCTGATCATTTCAAAGGTTTTGCTCGTTTCGAAGCAAACAACTTGCATCGCCTATGTTATTTTATTTTTAAAAAATATCGTCGAATATGTGTCACGAGCAAGTGGGTGTCCTCAATTAAGTTTTGTTAATTAAAGCTATTTAAATTAAAGTTATTTTATTAAACGAATCGAACACAGAACCTTTAAAATGATGCAGTGACTGTCTATATCGATGCACTTTGAGAACCAGTGCCTTTCATAGTGTACAGTAGACAAGTGCTAACAGAGCAAGATATACATATTACGATTTTTATAGCTTGCCTGGTTTGTTTGCTCTACTTGCATTAAGATTTGCCTTATATATCTGTATAATTCTGTATATAGGAAGGAAAGATCATTAAATCTGTAGAGGTACTAACACTGCATTAAATTAAACCTGTTACTAATTAAGAAGTTCCCGACAGACTGATTTAAAGCTAGTCAATAGTTGCAATTAATATAATAAAAAAAAGTTTAGATCAATATTATCCACCTGTTTCATAATAAATAAGGTAAATTAGGAACTTGAGATTAAGAACCATCTTGATACCCTCTAAGTGCGCGTTTTTCATAGAGATTTTTGCTCTTGAGGTTCAATGTTGGATTGGTTCAATATTGGAAGTATCAATCAATCTTAATTTGTTTTTTGAATACGAACCTAGAATATACACCCCGAATTCATAATGATTCCTGAGCACCAGGAGACCACATTATCTGTCTATCATGTATGTATCCCTAATGTAGGTATCAATCATGGATACGGGGCGCGAGGAATAGATCTATAGATACAAACGAGATTATACGAGATTCAATAAAGGATTCTTTGAAAGTAGGCAAGCACAAATACATAATCTAAGTAACTATACATATATATCATATTTTTCAATAAAAACAACAATCGAAGCCAATATCAACACCGGTGCCGCCGAGAAAAGAAAGTGCAGTATGTAGGTATACAAGTATACATAGGTACATACCGTGCCCGCGTGATTTCATAGCTCAATGGCCATCTTGCTTGGGTTTCTCATCAACGCGTGTGTAGACTGTGTAGATACCGGTTCGCAATATACCATTTTATCTGTGGTTTTATTTTTGTTGTTATTCTTTATTATACAGACTAAGTTGTTATGAAATTTATCTGTGGTTTTATTTTTGTTGTTATTCTTTATTATACAGACTAGGTTGTTATGAAATTTGTGGTACAAATAAAGGAGAATGCTTAGCTTTTTCTGCCACTGCTTTTGGATTAAGCAACTAAGGCTTCAATTATTTTTTTATCATAAGTTGTACCTTGTACCTTGCAGTTACAAACACAGATGCGAAAAGTATGTATGAGTAGAAAACAAGCATAAAATAACGCATATATTATAAACAAATTAGTATAACAATTAGTTTGTTGGTTACGATATGTTACTCGTATAGAATTTATAAAACTCGTATAGAATATTACTTAAAATTTTAACAAAAGATGACGAGATAAATAGCTCATAAACATTTTGTTGAAAATCTTACTATAAATAAATAATTTTAACTATAATTAAACAATAAAAATCCCGTGTCACTTGTGTTTATATTCACACACCCAATTGATACATACGGCTCGATCGATCATTATGAAACTTATGCATATTTGATAGACTTTAAAACTTGGCGTACAGTAGGTAACTAGGTACGTGCAATCTAGGTTAATTAATTTACATGGCAGAACAACGTTTGATGTTTTAGGATGCGTAAGAAATGATTAATAATAGTATGAACTAGGCACACACATAAGAATATTTTAGCGAACATGTGACTATCCAGAATGGTGGAAAGTGCATACATTACACACACAAAGCTAAATAAATAAACATAAATATTTCTAGCAAAAATAAGTCTTACGAGAGAAACATAGAATGTTAATAAAGGTAAGGTTACAATGTCAGCATAAGTAAATAAATAATAGCTCTCTGTAGCTTGCAGCTGACATCATATCGCCCTCATGAAAAACTGTTTTATAACTATAGTTTTATACCTAATAGTAAAACAGTTTTATTAATCACGACAAACACTGCGCTTCTAGCAAGAGCTTTTAAAAGTAACAAAAGATCGGCTTTATTTATTTAGCGCGCATATTAGGTATCTGGTTCTATATGCGCGGGACGTATACAATAAATAAATCAAGAACGATTGTCTTGTTATCCCAAGGTTACCGTTGTAGTACCAATCTGTCTGTTTACAATCTATCTCTATATAATCTAGCCTCTATATACAGTTTAATTCTCGATTAGACGTCATCATTTGAGACACTAGCACTCTAACAGTAAAATTGCGATCGTTATAAGCACTTCGTATTAAGTTTGCGAGTTTACATACCTACTATATACGTAGGTACATACAAACAAACATATAATAGATATATAAAACATACGTACACACATTACTCTCGTTCTACACCAGTCGAATGAAAATAGGCAAAAGAAATGTTGACGATCAACGTCTGTCTGTCGTTATATAACTGTCCGTAGTCCCTCTCAATTTCTCCCAGAATTTCAGATCAGACATAGACTAGACTTTAAGCGCAGGATCTGCCTTCAACCGGGTCAATAGACTGTGCCAATGACTCTAACACTTTGTTAGCCTGCTCTATTATGTTAGTAATCTAGTAAAACAAATGCTTAATTAAAGTCAGCACTAGAACACTGAGCGTATGAGCATGAGCTGACACTCCCAAATCCAACAGCCGGATGCCACCTCGCTGACAGCTACATGTGAATACGTTACGCGAACCGTCAAAACATGGAATGTTACACGAAACAGCAAACAATTAGGACGCAAAAGAATTCGTGGTACCCTTATCGGTGTGGCGTTGCGATATCTGCACCTAATGCGGAACAATAACGGGCCATTGGCAATGATATGGAGTCGCATGTCGAATACGAATCAGCGGCTTTGCTAGACGCTTAAGCAACGGCAACTCGGTGACTTCCGTCGCAGTGGTCAACTTGTAAGGTCGGCGTGCACCGGCCCGCATTCCACCGCCAAATATGTCCGCTCCAAACAACGTTATATATATATCCCCCGTATTCATATAGCCTACGTGGATGTGGAACAATGTAATGCAGAAACCATATCACTGGCGTTCTTAGGCCCGTATTAATAAATGGAACTTAAGATTGAGAAGAGAACCGGAGATCATCTTCAGTGCACGTTTTTTATAGTTATTTTCGCATTCAAGATACAGTCTATCTTAAGTGTTGTATTGTAAATTAATAGGGCCTTAATGAACGTATTTATTAAGCAGTATCTATTTTTTGACTGGCCGATTGGTCGAGTGTTTAGCTACCCTAACTGCAAAACCAAAAGGTCGGGGATTCGATACCAGGTTTTGCGTCCATGAATAATTCCCAACATGAATATTTGCTGTGTGTCTGGGTGTAAAATATGTTTATAAGTATGTATTTTGAAATTTATATGTCTACCTAATATGTTTATTAGTGATCTAATTATTATAACACAAGCTTTGTCAGCTTAATGAATCGGTTTCAAATTTGAATGCGATCTTGGCCACTGTGTAAACCCACAGTATTGTTTGTGAATACGTCGAATAGAATGGAATAATGAATGCATCGCTCGACTCGGACGCGTTAGCGAAATTGGTTACGTTCGATATGTTACGAGTACGCGACTTTGTTGCAATGAGTGCGTACGGACCGAACATAATATGGACATGCACCGTACCTATCATTATAGGTCCTCGAACTATTTTGTAACATGATAGACGTGATGAAAGATTTTGAAAACGTCTTCCATAATGTGGGTAGGTACCTACACAATTACTATTTACAAAAAAAACTTTATTTCGGTTCGAAGTTTAAAACCATCTTCCTAATATTTTTATAATTATAGTGCACCAAATCAGCGTCAGCTGTCATGGCGTCCGCTTTGACGTCACGCTTAGGTAAACTTGTCATTGTGTCTATGTAAAGCCAACACAAATTGTTCGGCGTTTACCTAAGCGTGGAGTCATGCACTGAGATTGGTATTTCAATCAAAATGGCCGATCGTATTTTAATGTGTTATTTTATTGAAAATCTTAATAATCTGATTTTTTAAACAAAATTAAAGCTGTGTTTTTTTATTATGAATGTTCCCCTAAAACATTAGATGAATTTAGATAGATTTTTTGATACTGTCGTCACGTCTATTATTATAGATCCTTTAACTATTTTGTAACGTACCTAATTGTGATGCTCGGTCCGCGTGCTATCACCTAACTGCGGCCGAAATTTCATCCAAATCAGTCTAAGGAATGTCAAAGAAGCGACGAAACCATTTTTACTAATTAGTTTCTTGATAGCGTTCAACATGGCTGCGTGGCCCGCGACAAATTCATAATGAATCACGCACGACGAACGTTACATTCAAGTATTGAAGTCAACTTCGATGAGTCTCGCAGTCTCGCGTTAAACAACTGATTTAAAAGCACATCAATCATCTAACACAACAAGATTGGAACTGAACTAATAAACACTAGACAGGCAAAAACACATTAAGGACCTTTTTCACAATCCAGTCCCAAGTAATCTATTCGTCGGTTAAATTGATATTTGGTGTTTAAAATAAATGACGTCATCTGACACTAACCGGCAAACAGAATCTTCGGGACCATGTAAAACGTCTGGAAACAAGCCATTATGTATACTCACTTACTTGTTACTTATACATAGCTTATTACATTTGCATTAACTTGATAGCAACGGCAGGGCGATGAGGTTTGACACTCGAAACGAGTTATGGTGCCATAATCGATGTCTGCTAATTAATTATAGCCGCGGTATTCCCGGTAAGGCGGGCAGGGTGTTGCGTGACAAGTCAATACTAAGTGGATAGTTAATCAGTCTGCCCACCCCAATTCACTTTTCCCGGCGGGCCCCGGCACGCGAGCTCATTTTTAACACTAATTTACCGCACTAAACCTAAATTAGGTCCTATCCTATGGCGTACTATGATCAAATACATCGCTTCATTATTTTATGACAATTAAGCTATCGTATAAGGAGAACAACCTGCAAATATTTGATGCCAAAATATATATATTATACTATCCGGGCGTTAAGGTGACGTAGACGAAAATATATCAAAAGACATCATTAAATTTGAAAGGAATTCGCGTGTGAAATAAAATTTGTAGCAAAACAATACTTGACTAATAATGTAAATGTCGAACAGTCGTTTTACGGTCATCGGTCGTTAAGTGGATATAAAATAGTACATAAACAAGTTAAACAAACACGCAATGTACGGTACAAACATTTCACGATATGAGAATAAAATTTGCAATTCTTACAAAAGAAGCGCTCAATGAGATCAATCAACATCAAAATCGTAGTAACTTAAAAGGTGCGAAAACATCGACGCACACAATAATTTGAAAATAGAACGACGATATTGCAAAGTGACAGTTAAAGACTGCATCTAACATTTATCGAGAGTCACAGCATGGAAATAGGTTTCTATTTAACTGCTCTCGCGTCAAGTTGACTTTCTTCGCATAGAGCTAATGCGTCCAACAAGAGGAAAGTATGTCGCATGGACGTGCCTTGACGCGAACGTTTATTTCACACAGACCACTATTCTGGGAAAAGCGTCAAGACTCAACAGTCACTAAGTATTGTGTGAGTGCGATTGTTATTGTTAAGCGCCAGGTAAACGATCGAACGTGTTTGTAAAACGTTACATGTCATGTTGTTTTGTTTGCTTGTTTGCACGCGAAAATCAAAAGACAGTGTTTTTATTGTATAGAAATTTTAGATTTTTGAGAGATTATATTAATGCCTTGTGCTAGTTGTGATCGACAGTATTCAGTTTTGTTTTGATATTGTTTACCTAATAGTGTATTTTATTATTGTGTATCGTTTATTTGGCGATCACGTCAGCGTTTCGCTAATAGGATCGGCAATGCTTCTGTTACAAATAAAGTTTATCGTAAATCATTTAGTCAAAAACGTTTTCAAACATCAAGCATGTAATTTGTTTGGCAAATTTTGTGATAATTGTAAGATGTAGGGTAGAATGTAGATTAGAATCAACTAAGTCGATAACAACAGTAAAGTTGTACAATGTCTTTGAACGACGAAATTTCTTCAAGTCTACGTACAGTGTACTCGGCATACGAGCCGCAGTTTCTACTAAACCACACGTTTCTCCTAGCCACTTCAATTGAGAACATAATATCATAGTATTATTTTAAAAACACAAACACGTAGCACAATACTATGTAGTATTATATGTATGTATCTACAGAACTGTACCAGTTTAACAGTTCGTTTAGACACGAAAGCAGACGTGATTATAAAAACGGAATGTCAGTTGATAAACGATAAAAACAAAACATTTTAATGTTGTTTATATTTTAAATTCGCTGGTACCGATAAATTAAGAAGCAACAATTTGTTAATGGCCAGCTATCGCAATCTCCGTTGGCCGGCGTTCATAAGTGTGCAAACAGTTGTAAATGAGAAGCGAGCGAAGTAATGCAATTTATGTATCTTTCTTTACTTTCACTAATCTGACTTAAATTATCGTGGTCATGTCTCTTAAAAACACAGATAAAGTAAAGAAATTTGGACAGAAGCAGGAAAAATAATGTCTCGCTGAGTTATTTATGGCCATAACTTTTTATTATTATTGTAATACTTGTTACATTTGAAGTATAATAGTTAGATAACAGAAGTTCTTCGTTGGGGTATTGTAGTGAACTCTAGCAATAGGTAGAGTTGCAACTTACAACTGCGAAACTCTACAAAACACGTGGCAGGAATTTTTTTAAACCGGTTTTTATTACTAATCATACGGTACCTAATTATTGTTATAAATTGGAATTTAAAAAAGGAAAAAACCAACGCAGCTTTTTCACCTAGCTCCGACAAATACTTGCATAATATCAGCAAAAATTGTAAAAATTCAAAGGTATCTCTTTCGCAAGAACAAAATTTTGACTTAAACAGTAGTTTGAGGATACGTTAGTACCCACTCTACATTAAAGAGCAATTCAAACAGTCGTTTTACATTTCCCCCCGGTACTTGCATAGAGCGCCTCTTCAGTTCAACTCCGCAGACAAAGTCGGTGGCGTTTGCTAATAACAAAAAGTGTTTGAAGCGTCACTGCGTTACGTAGAGAAAATACACAGAAAAAGCCCTACTACTTCTCCAGATAAACTTTGTAGCTTATATTTTAGGCTCTTAATTTTTTTTCAATCGGACACACTTCGATAGACTTAATTCAACGATGAACTGACAACACGTCGGTTCATCCATAAAGTACCTACTTCACACGATTTTTCATCATTTTTAGATTTCCCCCTCCTTGTCACTAGTGGTCACATTTAGAAAACCACCCTGCCTAATAACGTTAGTCACAAATTTTCATTTTTACACCGAAACATTTAAAATTAAAACCACAATTAGTTTTATTTCCAATTAAATTACTCCTTATTTTTTAGTTTTAAATCATATTTCAAATTTCGTGATTCAATTTATTGAATTTTTAAGTGTGATGCCACAAAACTTAGGACCCCCCACTCCTTGTCACACCATGTCACACTTCGTCGACCACCCCCTCCCCCTTTACGTGTGACGTACTTTGTAAATGACCCCTTATCACTTTGGCTCGGGGCTTCATTCGAAGGCGACAGAGTATCTTGGCTTACACTCCGTCCTCTCTGTGTTTGGTCCATGTCACCAACTTGGTGTATGCGGGTAGCGCCTACTCAACGATCCGTCTACGAGAATGTCATCCTGAATTGTTTCATCCCGTCGACAATCGTTACAATCTGACAATATAGTTATACCTAGTTTGATATTGCAAACAGAAAGTAGAGTACTCAAGTAGAGTACGTTACAAAAAACAAAAAATAGTAAGGGATCGTTCAAATATTAAAGAACTTACATAAATGTTACCTGTTATCTACTTTATGACAATTGTACCTTTTTTCATGTACCTCTCCTTGAGTGAACTAACCGATATGAATTTGAGTGGATCGTTCTAAATTACAAAGATTTAAAGTTAGACCCAGAATAAGTGGAAGAGTTTGGCGTTCCAATTCAAAATACATAAGAACGAACAATTAAAAAGTTGCTTATATGGATACAGGACACACAAATACCTCGAACACACGAAGAAATTTGGTGATACTAACTAAACGTTTTGATAAAATTGAATTCCGTGTTAAATAAACACCGTGTAAATTCAGGTTTTTCAGGAACGTTATCTGAAAGCCATTAAATGACATGTTGCACAACGTTTTAGTTGCGAATATCGGCAGTCGACCTTCATTTTGGTGCGATTCAGGTACAACATACCAAAATTTTGTTTAATTCACAGCCAATTTTTAATGATATACATACATTATCACATATACATATATACAAACATAGGTATATATGTATATTTTAGGACAGAACGCCTCTAAAAATAAGGACTGTAGTTCTGGGTCCTGTTTAATAAACTTTACCTAACCTCCTTTGTTGTATTCTTCATATTATATTGTTCATAATTAAATAAAACATTTTAATTTCAACTACAATACTATTTTATTGTTTTACCATTTTTCCTCAATGACAACTTCAAAACATAACATTTTTCTCTTAAGCTAATACAAAACGTACTAGCTAACACAAATGAGGTTGCAATACTCAACACCCTTATTAATTAACGTATTATAAAGTACAATTTGGTATGTAAGAACTGAAGAAGTAAAAACATAATAATGATTACAATAAGTACTAACATGTTGTTGAATAAACGATTACAAATGAAGTGATCGCTTGTAGATTTTGTAAAATTGTAGATACTTTTTTTTTCAAGTTGTTTAATTCTCTAACATTTTTTTATAATTGTTTCTTTAATAAACAGAAACTTATAGAACTGTTGCCTGAAAAATATAATAACAATTTACAATTTGTAACGTTTATAATTAGGCCTTCAGGTGCCGTCAATATAGCGTGAGAAAACCACCCAGTCCTACCAAGTTGTTGATTTGAAGTTATAATAACTGTCATACTAATAAACTTCTACCACTGTGTATACATACACCTGTATACCTGTAATAATAACATGTCACTCTACTAAAAAAATATTTTTGACACAAGCCTTCTGTATGCAAATGCATAGTTACTATGCCTGTAATAAGTTGTAAGTAAATAGTTAGTAATAATAACTAACTATACTAGATAGTTAGATGACTTATAATGTGTCTTGGTCGGCGAGCGACCGCATTAGGGATGCGTGGTGGTGCCTAACACTATAATCCACATTCTTGACATAGCTTATGAATGCAAGTGCGTGAAAGACAAACGAGTAATACATACACAATTACACATACACACGCGCCTTTTAAATAGCGCCCCGTATTCATAAGCGATACTATGTGGCCTCTCAGTGCTCACGAACACATACGATAATTAGGCTCGTTTTCCTGCAAGCTGTGCTAAGTGGAGGACTGAGATTTGTTTTGAACAGACACGGATAAGGGAGACGAGTATATAAGGAAATATGCCATAAGTCGACGCAAAATTTTGTTGCTGGAGACCTTATGCACTGAATTTCTATTGGAAATTTTGAAATATTTTTTCTTTTTAACCATCATTTAATACTATCAACATCACTTTGACACACTTGACAAGTTTCATTGCCATAGAGCAAGGCGGTTAGGGTAGGTACTTTTATTTAAATAACATGCTGTCTCTTTCTATTGCGTGTGAATAACCAATCTGACTTCATTATTTCGGGAAAACCTGGATAGAAGATATAAAGAAATATGTTTTACTAGCTAATGCCCGCGACTACGTCCGCG